>JAOWBL010000239.1:0-18062 GCA_028564865.1 Zenarchopterus dispar | reverse complement strand
TGGATGGATGGATGGATGGATGGATGGGTGGATGATGGGTGGATGCTAGTCTTTAACCTTCATGCTCTCTCCAGATGCTGTTTCTCTTCACGGTGACTCGTTTCTCATCGTCTCAGAGAAACATCTGATCTTCAGCTGCGTCTTCAAACCTGAACTGATTCCAGAGCAGCTCTCGGCTGCTCTACGACGCGCTCCTGGTTTCTCCTACTTTTGTTCCCAGATGTTCGTTGGCAGAAGAAATCACTTCAACAGTCAAATCTGCTCTGACTGTTCCTCCACGCTGTAAACCCAGCTGTCACTCCGTTTGACGGACAGCTCCACCTGGTCTTCTTCTTCTTCTGAAGGTCTGTGGGACTTCTTGCTCTTTTTTTTATCATTTAAAACTCCCGTCTCCTCTGTGTAGGATTCATTTTGAACATCTCCCTGGCAACGGTCCGTGAAGGGGTCCGGTCCCCCCTCACCCCCGTCCGTCACCGGGTCTTCCCGTTTACGGGTCTGTGATGTCATCACAGAGCTCTCACATCGCCTAGAATCGGGTCAGAGATGAAAGCTGACACACTTCTGCGGCGCCGCTCCCGTCGGCGTTTACATCACGACGCATCAACCACCTGGTACCTGTTTCAGCCCGGGGGGGTGGTCTTTTATTGGAGCCATCAGAGTGGATCATTAACTGTGTTCACAGCCGGCGCCGGTACCAGACATGAGTCTGGATGACGTTTATAAGGTTCCTCAGCCACCCAGCTCTCGTTTTCTTCTCGAATCAAGAAGAAGTTTCACGGATTTCTTTCTTTCAAGGTTCCTCTCAGACGGAAAGTTTCAAAGTTTCAAAGATGCTTTTTATGCTTTCTGAGGAAAGACGTCTGGAACTTGTACTCTCGCAGCCAAAACCTGCAAAACGAACGGCTCATTAATCTGAAAAGATCTTCATCTTCACCAGGAAGCACATTTCCTGACGTTTTTAATTGATCACCACAAAGAATTTGAATAAGAAGAACTGGACAAGCTCCCTGTGAGGTTTTATAAGGAGTTATTTTTTTAAGTTTTGGGTCCACTGGGCTCTGTCTATGACCTGGGATACCGTCTATCAGCATACATGCTGGCTAACTACCTGGTGACCTGTCCAGGTGTACACCTGCCCATCACCTTAATGAGCTGGGATCGGCACCAGCGGACCCCCGTGACCCGGTACAGGAACCAACGGGTTTAGACAACGGAGGGATCGGTCTAATTTCAGTTGTCGAAACGAGGACTGGAGCAGCTCAAAACGGGACGAACTACGAAGAAACTAAAATGAAGGCAGCTAGCCACTAGACCACGCCCCTTTACGCATAAATTAGTCGAGGACCTTCAGGCAGGAGATGCTGAAGTTCTCGGTCACAGAAATGGTTCTAGCCTGAGTTTAATTTTCTGGGCCGCCGGTTCCACATCAACGGGTCCCGATGCCCTCGTGTCCAGTGACCTCCTTGGTAGATTGTGGAAATGACTGATGAGTGAAAAGTTCTACCTGTCCAGGTCTTTGTCCCTTACAAGGACACCCTCATGTTGTGGTATTTCTGGAAATCTAAAGTGGTTTTCTTTACACTGAAATATAACATTTTAAGGTTGATTCAGGTATTTACAGTGCTTAAAGTGAACCCTCCATCCATCCATCCGTTATCTATACCTGCCTTTTCCTGTTCAGGGTCACGTGGATGTGCTGGAGTCTATCTAAACTCTGTTTTGTAGAAAGGCTGATGATCCAGGAGAACCTGGAGAGGTCATCCCAGGACCCTTCCAGGTTTAGTCCAGCCTTTATCCTTTGAGGTTAAATTGGACCCTTTCAGGTTGACTAACCAGACCACCAAACACCAGCACTTTTAACCCATCACTAGTTAGACTAGGAGCACTGGATGGGGGTTAAGGGCCTTACTCAGGGGCCCGCAGTGGTTCACCTCCGATACCAAGGGGAATTGAACCTGGGTCCTCCATGCCCAACCCCACCTCTACTAGGGTGGCCTAGAGGTTACAGAGGTGGGGTTGGGCATGGAGGATCCAGGTCCAGGTTCAATCCCCTGGGTAACAGAGGTGAGTCACTGTGGGCCCCTGAGCAAGGCCCTTAACCCCCAACTGCTCCCTTGGTGCTAGCGGTCCACTAGTGTAACTAGTGGGGGATTACCCAGCTGTTTGAACCTAGACCTGGGTCCTCCACGCCCAACCCCACCTCTGTAACCACTAGTCCACCACTGCCTAGTAAAGGTGGGGTTGGGCGTGGAGGACCCAGGTTGATAACAGAGGTAAGTCACTATGGGCCCCTGAGCAAGGCCCTTAACCCCCAACTGCTCCCTGGGTGCTACAGCAGTCCACTAGTGTAACTAGTGGGGGATTACCCAGGTGTTTGAACCTAGACCTGGGTCCTCCAGGCCCAACCCCACCTGTGTAACCACTAGTCCACCACTCCCTAGTGAAGGTGGGGTTGGGCCTAGAGGACCCAGGTCTAGGTTCAATCTCCTGGGTAACAGAGGTGAGTTACTATGGGCCCCTGATTACCCCTCAACCCCCACCTGGTGCTCCTAGTGTAACTAGTGATGGGTTAAAACCAGATTTCAGTGCGTTTTATGAGATATATACTGACAAATAAAGATTATTTTATTACTTTAGATGGTCGGCCATCTGAGGTTCTGCTAGCTGAAGGTCTTGGAGGTCATCAGTCAAAGCTTCAGCAGTCCTCAGCTTATACAGGTTCTCTCTTCATAGTCAGGACCTCATAAATAAAGACTACATTCATGGTTCCTTTCACACCATGGACACTCAGGTTTGGGATAACATGCAAAACTCCAAAAGCCATCAACGTATGTCGCGCAAGACGAGGAAACGCCAGAAACACCCGGGAAGAGTTGCACAAAGTTCATCTCATCTGTTAAACGAGTGCAGTCAGCGTTTCATCGGTTCGTAAGTCGATGTGCTCCGTCCTCCATCTGCTTCCCCGCTAACTCCACCTCAGACTGACAGGAGCCTCCAGGCCTGGCACCGGCTTACGCCACCGTGATGAGGACATTTACATTTTAAGCATTCGGCTGACACTTGTACCGAGAGTGATTTACAGTTAGCAGGACCCAGGGGCAGGAGCTGACCTTGTACGAATCACAAGGTCCCTTAACTTTCTGATATAAACGGCTGCGGCGTGCACGTTCACGTTGTGTTCTCTGTTATCAGGGATACGAATAGGGAGGCGTAATTTTCCCACAGCGACACGCGATTTCCACAGGTGGTGTCGGCCGTGAAGTGCTGACTCAGCAGTCTTTGAATCTACTGGCCGTGCATGTTCGATGTACGAAATGTCGCTGCAGCTCCAAACTTCGTGGTGTACGAAAGATAAAAGAGATGTGGCATTTCTTTCTTGTTTTAACCACCAACGTCATAGGTATTTTTGCTTTACATCTACAAGGTCCCTGGCCTTTCTTCTGAGAGGTGGTGGTGAGATGAATTAGGTATAAAGTACAAATGAACGATTGACAGATAAAGTACATCACATCTGTATGTTAGCTAACTTTAGCTAAAGTTAGCATTGATAGGTAATTATCCCAGCTGAATGTTAAATTCATGTTAACTGGCTAATGCTAGCTTCAGCTAGTCCACATGATGGACACATTTGAGGATAATCAGGACTACTTTAGGTACCTTTGGCACAGTTATGGTTCCGACAAGTGCCATGTGAGCCACATGTGCCCAGAAGTTCCTCTATGGTCCCCTGTAGAGTGGGCTGGGAGTTTCTTCTATTGTTCTTGTTATATGCTGCCCCCATGTGGTCAGAGGTGGTATTGCTACATAGATTGGCTTTCCAATGAGGTGTAGACAGCCTAACAGGTTAGCATAGGCTATGCTAGCCAAGTTATAATAGCTAACCATGACTGATGTAATGTGGGCGTGTCCCAGACCTCGTGGTTCCGCCCATTTGGAACAAGATCAAAGAGCCTTCAAAAGTGCTCTTCAGAAAACCCACGAGTGACATCACAAGGGATTTTTAAGATCAGATATTCCTTTATTAACCCCACAACAGGGAAACTCACATTGTTCCAGCAGTATTTAGATAGAAAAATAGAAAAAAAAGCACTCACGCACTAGTGCACACAGTGCACGTATAGTTGTCCTTCTTCACTAAAAAAAAAGACCTACAAAAAGAGTACAAACAACGCATGCTAACATGTACCACACCAAGTGAGGGGGAGAAACTCAGCTAAAAGCTTTTAGCTAGCATTGCCATCTCAATTATATGGACAAGTACCAAAAACAAGTAAACAACGCATATCTACTTTAGCTTCATAAACTGGACCGAACTTGGGTTTTGTCCTTGCGTTGCCTAAGCCAGATGTGTCCCAGATTTCATAGTCTAGAGCAAGTATGGTGAGGATCGAGTGTTTACATGCTTGTTTGTTTGTTGGCCGGGTTACGTAACTGCCATTTAATTTAAAACAGTGGAAAATTGTGGGAAGAAGAACCCATTAGGGTTTGGGAATCATCCCTGCAGTATTTCCTGTAGAGTTGAGAGGCCAGATGTTGGAGTTTGTGAGAAAGTTGCCACCTTGTAAACAACTCTCCGGCGCCAAGCTTGACGCTCGCGGGGTTCTTGGTTTTCTCACGCCACGTTTTAATCACGCAGTGACAAGCACGTTCGTAACTGATGGAAACTTTCGGTGTTAAAAAAGAGGAAATCGACCTCACGGAGGAGCCAGAGCGAGCTTCTCCAACCAGCCGGTAAAATGTCTGCTCCCTGGTTCTTTTACCTTCACCGTTTACACCTTCACTGGTCTGGCAGGTCTCTGACTTCAGCGAGGTGGGACACAAGACGAGGGACCGAGAGTTTGGTCCAGATTGATGAAGTAAATCGGACTCTTCTTGAGTGGAAGTGAGTCTTCATCACCAGTTCAGATCTTCACTTTTATGGAAAGAACTTGTAGGAGCACCCGAGGAACATTGGGTTTCAGGTTTTGGTTTGGCTTGGACGAGTCACCATCTCCAGTTCACATTGGGGGGGTTCGGAGCAGGAACTAGAACCGGCACCTCAGAGTCAGAGTAGAGGACATCTTCTCTGGGTTTGGGATGAGCTGTTTCCTCAAGCTGGAGGAGCTTAGGTAGAGAATTAAGTGGCTGATAGACCTACTGGATCATGATGGAGTTACCAAAGGAATAAGATCATAAAAAAATCTGCTAAAACTGCTGGACTCACCTTCAGAGGTGGAGTGAGGAACTCTTCGATCCAGAAGTGTAGACCTGCTGCCCCTTCACATCAGGAGGAGTTTGAACATCTGGATAGGATGCCACAGGGAGATATTTCAGACTTATCCAGACTCGGAGTTACGTCTCTTGGCTGACTTGGGAACGCCATGGTGCTCCTGATGAAGATCTAGAGGAGGTAGCTGGAGAGGAAGGTCTGGGGCTGAGGCGCCTACCGTTCCTCACCCCAGAGAAACCAGATGTTGATGGCCTCCAATTATTTATAAATGGATGTAAAATGTTCCCAAATCCCTTTTACAGAAGTTATAGATATTTGTTTTTTTTAAAAAAGCCAACTATGACTTTAAACTTTTTTATTAAAACCAAAATTCGGTGCTAGCCAAGCACCGAATGTCCCTCAAGCTTTTACTCAACCCTCAGGAGGGAGTTTCTGTCCACCAAAAAAACCCCACTTTAGTCACCTTCAAGACCAAAAATCCATTAGTTGACAAATTTCTTTCTAAATCATCGTTTTTTCTAACTTCAGATATGAACCGCTGACCACAGAGGTTTCTGTAGTTTCCACTCGATACACTACAAACCATCAATTTATTCAATCCAGTTTAAGCCAACACAACATACAAAACAACAAATAGATTTATAAATAAAATCTGCAAGAATACACACACAATAACACGAAAACAGGCTGAAAACTGATATCTGCTGAGTCATCATTTTTTAACTGACTACCTTACTGTCGCCGTTTGCTTCCCCCCGTCCCCCTCCACCTCCACAAAACAACTACCACCACCATCACCACCAACCTCCAACACGATCATCCAATCAACTTCCCCTTTTCGATCTCCACTCGACGGGGAAGAGACAGGAGTTAAGGTGACCTCGCGCTGAATGAGGATGGCGAGGATGTATAATTGGATACACTGACTCGAGATTGAGTTTATCCCAGGTAAAAATTTAAAAAAAAGAGGAAGAAAAGGCTCCGACTGGGCGCTCTGCTGGAGTCCCTGCTCAGAGATGGATGCTGGTGAATGAGAGTAATGACTTTATGGAGGCAGAATTGAAGCTCCCCTTTTGCTTTTGAAACAACGATCAATTTACGCTTCGGCTACCTGCGGCGTCTCGCCGAGAGGTAAAGACACAGCAGAGGTCGACTTCAGGTGCTTCTGTGGAAGATGTGTTCACAGGTGAGGCGGTGCTGACTTTCCCGCTTTTCCTTCGGTCTGAATTATGCCTAACTTGCGTCTCCTTTGAGTCTGAAATTGGCATCGCTGCTTTATGAGGTGGATTTAAAGCAGCCTCTTTGTCTTTGAAGCCGAGTTGAAATGAATCCAGGAAACATGGCGGCTGAGGTCAGATCAAACACACCTCAGGAAAAAAAACCCCGCTGAGCTGCAAATTAGAGCGGAGCTCATTAAAGCTGGAAGACGAAGCTTCTCCAAAGAGAAATAACCGAAGATGTGTCTTAAATTATCTAGTGTGATAACTGGTAATGGGAACCTTTTGGATGTTGTTGGTTTGGTTAGTCGACTCGAGGATCCTGAAGATCTGGAGGAGGTACCTGGAGAGCAACCTTCAAGCCTCAGACTGCCTTACTGAGCTTTCAGAACAACTAAAACCAGCCTCTAAGTACAGTTAATACCATTATCTTGTTAATAAAAATAACTATGTTAGCTTTTTATTTACAGCTTGACTGACGAGTCTGACTAGTCAAAGGACGACACCCCTAATTATGCATAAGATTCTGGCTTTTTGTCGTGGATGTGAAATCTATCTTTGGAAACCAACAAAAAAAAAAATTTTTGGATGAGACTGTTTATTAAATATGTTTATTTCTTCTGCAAAGTTGGACATTTTCACAGGGATGTGGATGGAGATCAGCTCATTTTTGGAGCCAGCCCCCTAGTGGTCATCGGGGGAACTGCAACTTTCTGCGCCTAACAAACCAGGCGTAGCCTCTTGGTATGAATGCTGAAGTGACCTAACAGCTAGTTACATCTGCTCAGCTCAGCAAACCCGCCATTTTTCTTTTTTATTTACGAAGTTGAACGCTGATATCGAGAACTTTTATTTAAACTTTTGTTCAAATGCCTCTGATTACGATCAATGATAAAAACACAATCGAAGATTAAAATTAATAATAATATGGAAAATATTGGTAAAAATAAAAAATATATAAAATAAAAAATAAAAATAACTTTTTAATAAATCTTAATAGGAAAAGCCAAATACATAAATAGAATACCTGCAATAAATAAGAATAAAATGTGTTTTAAAAACAGGCCTAAAGAGAAAATCTAAGACGGGATTAAAACAAACGTTAGTTAAGAGCCAGATTAAAAAGGTAGGTCTTGCTTTTAAAGATACCTGCTCAGTCTCGTACAGGTGTGTGACAAATCTCTGGTTCTGTGGTTCTGAAGGTTCCTAACTGAGTGAACGGACCTGAAACCACCCAAAAGTTGTAATTCTCCAAACTTTTCTCCTTTAGTTTCCAACACTGGACTATCGTTTACGAGAGGCAGGAGCTACTTCCGTCCCACAATCCCCGGCAGGTGCAACTCGTAATCAATATCATTTATTTCTTTTGCTTCATTTCCCACAGAAGTTTCCTGAGAAGTCATCAAAACCCATCTGATGACAGGAGAAGTTTCAAAATAAAAGCGGATACAAAGGATTCAAATTAAAACCCATCCTAACACGGTAAAAAAAAAAAGACTGATGGTGGCCCACATCATCATGACTCCACTTCCATGCTTCACAGAAGGAACTGTCATCTTTTTCCTCCAGAGGGACGTCCGTTCCTGGTATCTGGTATCTACCAGAACCCGATCCCAGAACCTGAACCTACAACGCTCTTAAAGCTGCTTCAGCTCCATCAACGGGCTCCAGACTTTAAATCCAGAAGATAAACGTCTCCGTCTGACGAGCGCAGGTATGTGGATATTTCTCGGAGGCGGTGTGAGCCGGCATAAACTTGATTTGTACAGAACCATAAATGTCCCGGTTTCCAAATGGGCCGGTGTGTCGGCATCTATCAGTTTGGCAGGATTATTTTCATACAAAAGTCAAATAATAGGCAGGAGGAGGACAGAGGATGTTCAAGCAGAAAAAAAACCCGATTCAGAGGTGGATTTAAATTACTGGGGAAGAATCAGAGTCTGGAGCAGGATCCAACATCGGCTGTTTTTATCGCCAGTAAAGAGGCTGAAAATCACAGCTGGATTGAGCTTCAAGCTGGATTAAATATAGAGCAGGTAACGTCACACCTGTCACACCTCCCAACTTTCTGTACTTCAGGTGTCCTTGACTTCAGGATGAACCTGCCTCGAGCATGTTCTGATTGGTTGAATTTTTGTAGGCTGTTCATGAGGGGTTGGTCAGTCAGGTAATTTAAAAAAAAGGTTATCAGTCAGGTAAAATAAAATAAAATAAAAATAAATTACCAGCCAGATTAAAAGAAAAAAAAAGATTACCAGTCAGGTAAAATTTAAAAAAAATTACCATCAGATAAAAAAATAAAATAAAATAAAACGAAACCACCAGTCAGGTAAAAAAAAAATCTTTAAAAGATTACCACTGAGGTAAAATAAAATAAATTTAAAAACAAAAAAATTACCAGTCAGGTAAAAAAAAAGATTTTAAAAAAGACTACAAGTCAGGTAAAATTTTAAAAAAGATTACCAGTCAGGTAAAAAATAAATAAATAAATAAAAAGAAACTACCAGTCAGGTAAAAAAATAATAAAATAAAAATAAATTACCAGTCAGGTTAACATAAAAAATAATTTAAAAAAAAGATTACCAGTCAGGTAAAATGAATTTTTTAAAAAAATTACCAGTCAGATGAAAACAAAAAACAATTGCCAGTCAGGTCCAAACCAAGCTTCAGCACCACACCGACTTCCTTCATAAAACACCTGCAGGAGCAGTAATGGAGGAGGTTCTGACCCCTCTGGGGGGGTTTTCTGGCTTCTCCACAGACCACAGGTGACCCCACCGGGATCAGACACCCCACTGGACCGTCCCACCTGGTCCCCACTGACACAGCAGAACAAAGTGGCTGTGAATGAGACTCATGACGTACAGCAGGAGGAACCGCCCACCAAATGACGTCACTGACCAAAGTCCAGCGTTCACAAGACGTGGAAACTCTCAGTTTATTCTAAATAAAAACAAAAGAACATCCTGTCTGTCTCTTATTAGCTTCAAGGTTCATCATCCAGACACTTGAGATAAAAGCCACGGTCACTGGTGGGTGAAAGATAAGATTAAAACTTAAATTAAATGAAATCCAGCTCTGAGCAGGACAAAAGAAATGAAAAAGAAAACGTCTGAAAAAGCTGTAAATCCAGTTTTGTTTTGTTTTTTTCTCAGGCCGTGGGTGATCAACGATCTCGCACTAATTCGGCTGGCAGCGCGCGCGGCTCGAGCCGTGTGCGTGGGTTGGCGGGTAGGTTCCCGCGCGTGTGCGGCGTGGGAGCGTGTAAAACCAACCAGCTGCGTTAACATCTGTGTCGCCGCCCGGAAATTGAATTCTGAGGCCGAGCGCGTCTTATTTCAGGACAGTTGACCTTCAGCTCCCACGCTGAGTGGAGATGGATGAACGAGCAGGAGCTGCCTCCACCCCAGCGGTCGGAGTGGGTACCCCCACCCATCCACGCCACCCCACGCCGCCTCCATAACTCAACATGACTCCAAACTACAAAGAGACGCGAAGCGAGTCAAAAACGAACCACGAGTGGAAAAAACCCCACGAAATTCATCATGAAAACTGTGAGCGAGGAAACAGTTACAGACGTTCAAGATGTCAGCTGAGAGGAACAAACAAACAAACAAACAACAAACAATTACTGCCAAGCAATAAGTCTCCAGGTACAAAAAACTCCAAACATCAAATAAAAAACAAAAATAAAGTTACGTCAGGAAGAGAAGATCTTTGTTTCATTTCTTTGTATATCAGGACATCATCCATCCATCCATCATTCATCCATCATCCATCCATCATCCATCCATCATCCATCCATCATCCACCCATCCATCAATCCATCCATCATCCATCCATCCATCATTCATCCATCATCCATCCATCATCCATCCATCATCCATCCATCAATCCATCCATCCATCCATCTATCCATCATCCATCCATCATCCATCCATCATCCACCCATCCATCAATCCATCCATCCATCATCCATCCATCATCCACCCATCCATCAATCCATCCATCCATCATCCATCCATCCATCCATCATCCACCTATCCAACATTTATCCATCCATCCATCCATCTATCCATCATCCATCCATCCATCTATCCATCATCCATCCATCCATCCATCATCCATCCATCCATCATCCATCCATCCATCATCCATCCACCTATCCAACATTTATCCATCCATCCATCCATCTATCCATTATCCATCCATCATTTATCCATTATCCATCCATCCATCATTTATCCATCCATCCATCAATTATCCATCCATCCATCCATCCATCCATCCATCATTTATTCATCCATCCATCCATCATTTATCCATCCATCCATCCATCCATCATTTATCCATCCATCCATCATTTATCCATCCATCATCCATCCATCATTTATCCATCATCCATCCATCCATCCATTCATTCATTTATTCATCATCCATCCATCCATCATCCATCCATCATTTATCCATCCATCATCCATCCATCATTTATCCATCCATCATCCATCCATCATTTATCCATCCATCCATCCATCCATCCATCCATTATTCATCCATCCATCCATCATTCATCCATCCATCTTCTGTTTATCCATGGTCAGTTGATCTAAGCAGAAAGACCCAGACTTCCTTCTCCTCAGCCAATTGGTCCAGATCATCTGGGGGATCCTGAGCTGTTCTCAGACCAGCTGAGAGACATGGTCCCTCCAACATGTCCTGGGTCTTCCCCGGGGTCTCCTCCCAGTGGGACATGCCCAGAAAACCCCACCAGACGGGCGTCCTCACCAGATGCCCGACCCACAGGGACTCTTCAACAAACCTCGACATAGCCGAGCAGCTCGGACGTAACTCGGTTCGAGTCTCGGTTCGAGTCTCGGTTCGAGTCTGGGTTCGAGTCTGGGTTCGCAGTAAGACGAACCGGCCGGTGAACATGTTGGAGTCTGTGTCGCAGCCCGGAACTGAAGCAGAGATGGGATTTTGAGGCCGACCGCTTCTTGTTTCAGGAAGCTGACCTTCAGTGGTGGCGCTAGGAGGAGATGGATGAAGAGAACATTTAGGTTCCGCTCCGAGCGCGCAGGCGCACCGAACCAGGCTGAAGCTTCCTGCCGCCTCCGCGGGTCTGACGACCCCGCCGTGAGACGGGCTCGCGGGGGGACATTTCACGCATTTTACAAACGAACCGAACTGTGACGGTAAATTTGTGCACCGTCACCTCCACCTGGCGTCCATCAGCTCCATCTCCGCGTCACCTCTGATTCCAGCTCCGTTAATCCCTGATGGAGGCGCGGCGGGTCGGGTCAGATATATATATATATTTATATATCCATGAGGGATTATCTCCACCTCCCTCCAGAAAGTTGGAGAAGAAGATGAAGAAGAAAAAAACCTCCATATCTTGAGTTAACAGGCCCCGAAAAGCAGGCAGGGGATCAAGTTTTTTTTCTTGCTCTTGAGATTTATTCCTCAGAGTTAAAGGGATAAACTAATTTGAGAGGAAAAGCATTAAATGTAGTGAGGTTACCTTTCACTTCACACCTTTATATCAGGCCATCAGCTGAGAGGAACATCTAGCACATAAATCATCCGGGCTTTGAGCATCACAGATTTAATTAGGCTGTAAAAAAAAAAGGAAAAGGAAGTGTGTGTTCTGGTGTGAAGCGTGGGCTCGTTCACAGCGTGGATCCGTCGGAGCGGCAGTGAAGCTCCGAGTCCACGGTCCACTTGTCTGGACGCATGGCCGACGCTTTCCCGCCATCTGTGCGTCGGTTTCCTCGTCGACGGTGGAGAAGTGAGGCGAAAGACTGGAGGAGAGGGCAGCCGAGGTCGTCATGACGACGGATGCGTTTATCTGGCTCAGGAAATGACGTCAAACATTTATCACGGCGAGAACGTTAAACAGTTGGAGTCCAGGTCCAGAGATGCAGTTAAAAACTGGCGAAACCAACATATTAGGTGGTAAAAACTGAAATGATAAATAAAAACGGCTAAAAGACACACAATGACTCAAAAACACTGTAAATAACTTAGAGATAACTGTATAAGAAGAACTGGACAACGCCCGTGACGTCACTCACGGGTTTTTCTTCTTTTTCCTCCTGGATAGTTTTGACGTTTTTAGCTCATGACGTTCAAGTGATTTTCTGTTCTGATCAGATCTGAAATGATCCAGAAACGTTTTTTATTTTTATTTTTTACGAGCTTGTGTAATCTTCTCTAAAACTGTTGAAGATGCATTTTAAATAAGCTCTTGTCATTACCGCTGATATAATCTCCCTGTTTGTGATAAAATAACAACAACCCAGACTTTAAACCCTTCACGCATCACCTTTGAGAAGAAAAAAATAAAGGTCAGAGTTCATGGCGGACAGATGTTTTTCGCTGACTCAGCTCGTGTTTACAGAGTCAGGAAACTTCAGGTGTTTGTGCTGCTCATATCCGTGTTACGTAACCAGGATTTTATCCTCGCCGCTGTCGTTTGCCTACTTTTTTCCCCTTGTGCTGTAATCCTTTTCTGCAAACGTGCGCTCTGCTGCCGGTCGCCACATCTGGCGCCGCTTTCAGCCAATTATATCTTTACAGGAACGAGTCGTTCCTCCGAGCTCTGCTCCGGCTCTCCGCCACACATGTTTACAATCTCCCTCTTCCTGAATTTGGCTGCCAAAAAAAAAAAAAAAACTCAAATTCCTGCATCTTGTTTTCATCGTCTCAACAGGGAGAGAATAGTCCGGCTAACACAGAACCGAGGAAAGCTGCAGTTCCACGGCTGACCACTAGGAGCTGGCTCCAGAACTGAGTCCGTCTCCACTGACACTTAAGATGTCCACCTTTACAGTCGTTTGATTGAGGGTCTGGTGTGACCTCTGAGCTAACAGTGTAAAGGGATTTATATGTAAATGTTTGCTAAGAGCAGGCTGAGGGAGCCAGGAGCTGTGGTAGATCTTTTCAGGACCACCCAAACATGTTTGAGGGGGAAAAAAAGCTTTTAAAGCATCTTTAAGGAAACCTGTGAGTGATGTCATGGATGAAGTTGTCCAGTTCCTCTTATACAGCCGGGTCAGCTGACCACAGGGGTAACAGTAAAAATCTGTAAACCAGGAGCACCCATGCAGCAAATGTTTTTAAATAAATCTGCTGAGATGATTAAAAATGACATTTTCTGCAGTTTTAAGAGCATTTACAGTTTTAACTAACATCCTGCAGAAAACACAGTTAGTCAGCAGATTTACGGACTGACCCTCAGACGGGTTCGTCTGATGTTTAGGTTCAAGTCTTCATCAGGAAAGACTTTAAACATGTAAGTGAAGATTAAAACGTGCTCTGTCCAGCGGGAGGTTCATGACCAACATTTGTATCGCCGAGGGGATCAAAGTTTTGCAACAGCGGTTTCAAAACGTCTTCATGCTTCTGCTCTGAGATCATGAACGCCGTCACGCCACAAGAGGAAGGAAAACACGGGTGTCCAACCTCAAAAGATAAGCACGTTAGAGTTTAATTAGCAGGAAAAGACACGCATGAACAACGTGGTTCCGGAAGGAAGGAAGACTTTATTTATACAGCACCTTTCAAAATAAAAATCATAAAATATTTCACAATAAAAGACGGGACAAAACGTAAAATATAAAAACAGATAAAACGAAGCAAAAGCAAGTTTAAAAGATATGTTTTAGCTGCTTTTTTAAAACTGATCATGGGGTCGACAGATGTCAGGCTGACAGGATGGAGGTCCAGAGGGACGGAGGACCAGAGGGACGGAGGTCCAGAGAGATGGAGGTCCAGAAGGATGGAAGTCTACAGGGACGGAGGTCCAGGGGGACGGAGGTCTAGAGGAACAAAGGTCCAGAGAGATGGAGGTCCAGAGGAACGAAGGTACAGAGAGATGGAGGTCCAGAGGGATGGAGGTCCAGAGGGACGGCGGTCCAGAGGGACGGAGGTCCAGAGGGACGGAGGTCCAGAGGGACGGAGGTCCAGAGGGACGGAGGTCTAGAGGAACAAAGGTCCAGAGGAACGAAGGTACAGAGGGACGGAGGTCCAGAGGAACGGAGGTCCAGAGGGACGGATGTCCAGAGGGATGGAGGTCCAGAGAGATGGAGGTCCAGAGGGATGGAGGTCCAGAGGGATGGAGGTCCAGAGGGATGGAGGTCCGGAGGGATGGAGGTCATGAGGGACGGAGGTCCAGATGGAGAGATCTACTGATGCAAAGACTGTCACCTTTAGCTTTCAGTGTTTTCTTCACAGCTAGCAGATGCTGATCACATGATCTCAGGGATCTACTGGGGCTGCAGAAGGTCTCTTATATAAACTGGTGCTTGATCGTTAAGAGCTCTAGATGTTACTCCGATGTTCCTCACTGAGGGTTTAATAAAAAAAAAAGGCAAGAGGACCGAGAACTTCTGCTATCTCAGAGAGGAACCTGTCAGGAGAACAAACGAGGACTTCAGGTTTTAGTATCATTCATCCAACTCCTGACAGAATCCAAACACCTAAAAACATCCTGAGGTTTTAAAAGACATGTAAAGTTGAATATCATCAGCATAACAATGTTAAAAATATCCTTAAAAGAGCTTAAAATATGCTGCAACAGGAGCAGATATAAAATAAACAATAAAGGCCCCAAAATCGATCCTTGTGGGACACCAAAGTTGAGTAATGAGAGGATTTAAATCTACCAGATCTTCCAGACAGATATGAGGAAAACCGATCCAAACCAGAACCTGAAACCCGACCCAGTGTTTGAACCTGCCGAGCAGGACCTGATGATCGACGGTGTCAGAAGATGAGGTCAAGTCCAACGACGGTAGGACGGAGGAACGTCCTGCATCAGGACGTCATCAGTGACCAACCCTGAGAAAACCAGACCGGATCAACTTCTTCTGAACATTTGATCAGACGTGCAGAACGATCCGTTTCTGGTTTCTGTGAATGTTCAGCGTCTGCAGCAGAAAGATCTGATGACCCGCTGGGTCTTCTGGGGACAAAAACGTGAAGGTCAAACAACACGAGGTTCTTCGTGATAACAGACGCAACAAAGCCAAGACCAAACATAAACAGTGAAGCTCAGCTGTTTATACACCAGAACACGAGGCTGAAAAGTTTTTAGCTTCACATCTCGCTGCAGATGTTTTACTGTTAAAGTTTTATTAGGAAAAGAAAAACCCATAAAAGTATGAAATGACTAAACTAGACTTAGCGGTCTGTTAGGAAACAAAATATCAATAATTATGATCTATCAGGTCTTGAGCTAAGAAAATTCACCTCTCTACCGTTGTCATGGAGACCGAATCTGTTTATTTCTGCTGCAAGTCAGTGAAGTTGATGGGGTCATAAAACAAAAACAAACATTTTTTTATGTTGGGAAACCATGAGAATGAGAAAGTTGAGAGTTAAAATAACGATAAAGCTCTCCGAAGTCCGAGTTGAAGAGGAGACGTCCAGAGGAGGAGGAAGTTCAAACCGTTTCTTCTCTCCGTCGTCATGGAGAACGTGACATCACACGAAGGGAAGATTTTGGACCGCCGATGACAGAACCAGACTGGAACGATCAAAGGATGAGAAAGAGGAGCAAGGTGGAGGATCTTCAGGTGTGGACGGAGACTCGGGGAAAGTTTGGGAGTTAAACTCCGCGGGCCAGTTTTACGAGCTTAGCTAGGAGTTAGCTTAATCCGCTGTTAAACGCCCATAAATCTAAGAGAATAAGAAAGTTGTCTCAATGGTTTCACCTGCAACTAAAGAAGAAGAAGAAGAAGACCTTTATGAGTCCCACAGTGGGGAAGTTTATCCTCAGTAGTTACAGCTGGAGGTTAGGGGCCCACGGTAGCTCGAGCCGTGGCCCGGATCCATTAAACGCTCCCGTAAAACCCGGATCTTTGTCCCAGGGGTCCGCTGCTTGTTTATGAAGGTGCGCTTCATAAACACGGGTCGTTTGTCAGCTGAGAGGCGTTAAAAGTGTGAAAGCCCCGGGTGTTAGCGGCTGATGTATCTGCCGTCAGCCTCGGCGGCGCAGAAACGCTGAGTCGGCAGCCTCGGCAGCATGACAGACCTGTTTCTCTGCCCAGCAAACAAGTGGACCTGCTGATCTCGGCAGCTTCTGGGCCCGTCTGGACTCGGGCATTACAGCACACGAAAACCCAGAGACCTCACATCCATTTTCACGAGTCGCTGACTCGATGCCCAGCGAGGCCTCGCCGAGTCGCTGCTCTGCGCCGCAGACAAGATTTATCAGTGCTGTAACGGTGATGTTCTGATCCGAGTCGGGTTCCTGATGGTTCAGAGGTCTAAAAAGGTGCAAAAACGTGAACCTCTGACATTTACACGTGCAGCCGAGCATCTCTGACTTCCACGTCTGAAAAAATAAATAAATAAACGGTTAAACGAGAGCCGAATTTTCCTTCTTCGGTTAAAAATAATAAACTCGACTCTCATGAGCTAAAAGGGCTGAAGATGAAAAAAATATAGAAATAAAAAAGTGTCATTCAAACCTTTGAAGTGTTTTTCTCTTTAATGTCACTTCTTTTTTTAAAAAAATCAATTTTCTTTAATTTTGTAATCCAGGAGTTGGATTTGTGTCTTTTTCTAAGAATCTGGAAAAATTATAATTCCAAGAAAAGTTAGGCCCCGCCCACAACCCCGCCCACAGCCCCACCCCCAACCCGCCCCCACCTCCCTCATCAACACTGAAGCCACAGATTAAAAGAAGAAGCTCCAGACAAAAGAAAAAACCTCCCTGACAAACATCTCTGATCATGTGACTAGACGTGGGGGCGTCCACGGCTGGACACCACAGAAGAAACAACCACGTCAGAAGTTCATTGAAGAGCACCTCATCAATCCACGCCACTAGTGGGGAAAAAAAGGTACTAAAAGATCTCCAGTATCTAATCCTCATCCCACTGGTGGAGTGTGGTGGGGGAAGCATCATAATTGGGTTCCCGGGGTCTTTAGGACTTGGGGGAAGTGGCTGAAGGTGTTACAGTGAAACGCTCAACACAGTCGTTTATCAGCAGGTCCTGAGTGGACGCGTGGCTCTGACACTGGCAGAGTCGGGGGTTTGATTTCCACCGGGGCCTCCCACGCTCAGGTGTACCCACTCGATTTAGCAATAACGGCGTGAAGGTCGCGGTAGCTGGCAGCGGTGGAGTGCAGCTGGAGGAATCAGGCAGCAGCTCGACTGTGCTATCGCTTTTCCACAACACCGAACGCATTTACACGCGAGCTGGGAAGTGATGCTCAATTACATCTGTTACTTCAAGAGATGTTTTTGTTTTTCTGCGCTGCTGGTTTTGAATGTTAAAGTTTACACAAAGATGTTTATGTTAGAGAATCTGACATCCAGAGCAGGACTGCTGCTTCACTGTCATCACTTCAAAATCAGCTGTTTTTTATACACATAGATGTATGTATGTGTATATGTGTCTATATATATATATGTACATACATACATATCTATACAAAAATATATGTATGTGTATATATATGTATATATATATATATATATATATATATACACATACATACATACATACATATATATATACAAATATATACATATATACATACATATATATATACATATACATATATATATGTATATATATACATACATATATATATACACACACATATACATATACACATATATA
>JAOWBL010000237.1:0-18063 GCA_028564865.1 Zenarchopterus dispar | reverse complement strand
TCCATCCATCCATCCATCCATCCATCCATCCATCCATTCATTCATTCATTCATTCATTCATTCATTCATTCATTCATTCATTCATCCATCCATTACCAGGTACAGATGAAAACCTGGTTTGTCTGTATGAGGTAATGCCACTCGAGCTGCTTAAAGCAGCTGTTTAATGTGACCCAAACTGAACCAGGCTGAACCTTTTATGGTCGGACCAACACATGAGGACGATGCAGCTGGAAGTCGGGTTTTACCTGCACGTAAACCTGCAGTTGGACTGAAGTCTCTGTTTTCTGTTCTTTGACCTGGAAATGACAGAAACTGCAAAAGAAAAACTTGGAAGTCTAGAGCTAGAAATCTGCTCTCTTTTTATTGTTTTTATCCCATTTTGCCACATCAGCTAAGATGTGTAATCAAACTGTTGCAATACCATGAAGGTCGGGGTCATTTAATCCCTAATTTTTCTGTGAAGCGCCACCTTTATAATCCTCATCTCTTAGCATGACAAATTGGTGTTAATTTCAGCTAAACCTCTGTAAGTAGGTCCGGTTCAGTCCGAAGTGAAGACAGATAGATATTTATCGTCACTGTTGCAGGAACAATGAAAAACACCTCAGCAGCTCTTTGTGAGAAGAGTATAAAAGATGCAGCACAGCAGAAAACCATATGCACTAAATAATAGCATGCACACAAAACTGTCAATAAATATAAAATATGTACAATATGAAGGTGCATAAAATCGATTCATCGAGTTAGAGACCTGCTGAGAGGGTCGCAATACTGAAGTGGGATGTGAGGCATCATTTATTTATTTGGGGGGTGCAAAGGGTCATATTAACAGCCTGCGGGTGGATTTGATGCCTCTCTGCAGGGACCAGCTTGCCTCTTTCAAAAGTCTGCTGATCTCTTGACTTGAGGGCATTATGGCGTGCTCTGAGCAGACTACGTGCCTCGATGCTGAGCCAAGGTTTTTGGTTTCGGGATACTTTAACGGTCGTTGTTGTGGTTACACACTGATGGAAGAGAGTGCAGCAGATGTGCAACTTCCTGTGGAAATAGCCTCAGTCTGTGGCGTGAAAAAAACACCCCTGAAGTGTTTTAGATGTGCTTCCACTCGGGGACGTCATTAGGAGACGTGACATTCATTTTCACAGCTATGCTGATGACACACCGCTATAGACCGCCATGTCGCCTAAGGACACACAGCCAGTTCATAATCTTTTTAACTATAGCTTAGATTTTAGATTTGAAATCATATATAAATATTTTATTTTTTAACTCCAGTGTTGTCTCGGTGGGAGCGCTCTGCTTTGGAGGTGCTGTTGACTCCAGTTGCCATGGCGATGGCTCGAGGTCCACTCATCCCCGGGTTGTGGTTGGGTCCGTGCATCCATCCAACAGCAGCGGTGGTGTTTGGTACTCTGTCCCACATGTGTCAAACTCAGGCCCGCGGGCCAAATTTGGCAGTGTAGTTATAATTGGCCCGCGAGATCATATCAAATGTGCATTAGAGCTGGCCCGCGGTATATACTGTACCGCTAACACTATAAATCCCACAATGCTTTGCTAGTATGTTGACGCGCAATCGAAACCAGCAAGAGCTCCTTTTTTCTGTTGACATGTCATTGACAACCATGCTCCAGTCACATCGGACAAATTAATTTCACCCTCCACAAAAATGGCCAAACGAAAGATGGACAACAGGAGCTTTCAAGACAGGCGGGAGGCAGATTATCAGTTCACGAATGTAAAGGACAGACATGTTTGTCTTGTGTGCGGAGCTAACGTGGCTGTAACGAAAGAATATAACATAAGAAGACACTTTGAAACAAAACATTATGAAAAGTACAAGGACCTGGACGTAAAGCAGAAGCTGCAGAAGGTGGAGGAGATGAAAAGAAGTGTGGTTTTCCGGCAGACTGTGTTCATGAATGCAAAATCAAAAAGTGAAGCTGCTGTAAAGGCCAGCTTTATTGTGGCAGCAGAGGTAGCAAAATCAGCCCGGCCCTTTAAGGAGGGAGAGTTTGTCAAAAAGTGCATGGTCAAAGTTTACGACATGGTGCGCCCAGATAAAAAGCAAGAATTTTTAAATGTGAGCCTGAGCAGAAACACCGTGGCTGAGCACGTGTGTGAGCTTTCCACTAATCTACATGAACAACTAATAAAAAAGGGAAAAGATTTGATTGCATACTCCCTTGCTGTGGATGAGAGCAGCGACACGTCTGACACTGCACAGCTGTCAATCTCCATCCGTGGAGTAGACTCGAGCCTGTGCGTCGCAGAGGAACTTTTAGGATTAAAATCAATACATGGCACCACCACAGGAAAAGATCTCTTTGAAGAGGTATCCAAATGTATAACTGAAATGAGCCTGCCTTGGGATAAACCGCGATGTGCGGTCAAAAGAGTGGATCGGTCGGCAGGATTCAGGAGAAGATGCGGGAGGAAGATGCAGGTGAACTTACAGTTCAGGAAGCGCTCTGTGGCAAAGCTCTGCAAATGGAACATGTTATGAGCTCCATAAAACGAGTAGTCAACTTCATAAGAGCCGAAGGTTTGAATCACCGGCAGTTCAAGTCTTTTCTGAAGGAGTTGGATTCGGAATACAGAGATGTGCCCTTTCACACAGAGGTGAGATGGCTAAACAGAGGAAAAGTACTGAACAGATGTTTTGAGCTACGTGAGGAAATCTGTCAGTTTATGGAAAACGAAGGGAAGGACACAACAGAGCTGAGAGATAAAAAGTTCCTGTGTGAGCTTGCCATCTCCATGCAGCTTCAGGGACGGGGCCACATCATCACAGACATGTACGCAGCAGCGAGGGCCTTTAAAACTAAGTTGTGTCTGTGGAAGACTCAGATGCTGCAAGGAAACTTGGGTCATTTTCCGTGCTGCCAAACCATGGCAGAGCAAATTCCTCCTGCCGTGCTGCCTAGCGCACAGTTTGCTGAAAAAAATCAACACGCTCAGCGCCGAGTTTTCCCGGCGATTTGCCGACTTGGAGGCTCAGAAAGAAAGGGAGATTTGAACTGCTCAGTAACCCGATTGCGATCGACGTGGAAAGCGCACCAACCAGCCTCCAAATGGAGCTAATTGAACTCCAGTGTAATGACATGCTCAAATCAAAATATGACTCTGTTGGTGCTGCGCGGTTTCCGTGTTTCCTCCCCGACACATTACGCACCCAAGCTGCTCAGATGGTCTCAGTGTTGGGCAGCACATATCTATGTGAACAACTGTTCTCTGTGATGAAGGTGAACAAAACACCTCACAGAAATGGACTCACTGATGAACACCTTCACTCTGTCCTGAGGTTTTCCTCAGCTCAGAGCGAGCCTGACCCCAGACATTGATGAACTTGCATCTAAGAAAAGATGCCAGGTATCTGGCTTAGACCAATGTGCAGAGTAAATCAGAGGGTAGCAAACTGAGCTTGAATATATCTGTTTCTTATGCACTTTTTCTACTGCAAGGCATGGTCTGTTAATAGTTGAAATGTTGGATTTTTATTGAATGACATTATTATTTTTGGTTCTTTTGTTGTTGGCTTTGAAAAAGATTTACTTTGAAAAGGAACTTGAAAGGATACAGGGAGAGACATACTTTATTTATGTATTTAAATTAGAAATGAATACCACTGATGTGTCTTTTAGTTCAAATTTAATTTCTCGTGTGTTTGTAATATCAAGCTTTGGTTGTTCCAGATTCTGTGTTTAAGCAAAACTAAACTTTGTTTTCACATGAAAAGGTTAAACATTACATATCAGTTGCAGTTAATTTTTCAATAAATGTTGAGTTTGGCCCGTGACTTTACTTCACTGCTTAATTTTGGCCCACTGTGAATTTGAGTTTGACACGTCTGCTCTTCATCCAGCCAGCAGTGGGCGTTTTTACACCCGTTTTCGTTTATGTGCACACTGAGTCCTCCTCCGTGGTTCTCACCGGACCCGATGGTCCCGTCCGCTCTGAAGACAACGTGGCTAGCTCCAAATGGACGTAGACCGAGTTTTAGCTCGTGCACATCCTCGTTTCACATCCAGCTTCGTCTAGCGGCGGTGTGTAAATGTTTACTTGAAGCGTGGAGCTGGAGAGGCGAGGAGGTGGGACGTCTAGAGGATGATCAGCCCACTGGGTCTGATTGGAGGAGGAACTTCCCAAAGGAGCTGATTGGTTTCTCAAATACGTAGTTTATGAAATATTATCTGAAAATAGTTGTAATTTCATCAAATATGACTCAAATAAACTTAATGAGTGCAACTTTACATTCTAGCCTAAACTTCAAAGCAGAGTTGTTTTTGTTTCTTTTGTTTGTGGGATTTCAAAATAAATCTCAGAATTCAGTCTTGAGGGGGGTTTTTTTGTTGTTGTTGTTGTTGTTTTTCGTTCTTGCTTGAACTGAGCTTTTTAAAAATTGAACAAGGAAAACTCAGACTGACATTTTGAGTTTTTGTCTTTGTAAAAGTGTGCGGAGCTTGTTTTGTTTACTTTGAGATTTCTTTTTCGATGCTTAAAATTCATGTTTATCGAGTTGCATTATTTGACAGTTTGACAAATACAAAGACGCAAGAGTGTCATTACAAGGCTGATAGCAATGAAGCGCTGAAATATTTAAATAGATTTAAATATTGATACTCTGGGAGAAGAAAGTGGGGTTTAATAAGTCCCAGTCCTTTATGGGCATTTATGGTAAATTGGTTGGAATAAATGTAAAAATATAGATGTCAGGATCTAACTAAAAATCCAGGCTGATGGTGTTATTAAGTTTTTGGGGAGGATTTTTCACTTGAATAAATGTCTATCTTCAAAATAAAAAAAAAAAAAAACAGTTTTCTATCTCAAAATGTATTGAATATATTTCAGGATGTTCTAGTTTTATCATCTTCAAGTTGATGCATTTTTGACACAGCCTTTAAAACAAAAATGTGACACACCAAACATAACTATTTAGTTAAAAAAACCAACCATTTAATAATCAGGGTCTTCTTTTCTTAAGTCATTACTGGATTAATACACAAAACTCTTTTTCAGTGGGGGAAATGTGATTGAAAAGTCTTTCGTAAAATAAATATATTTAATAGATGTTTCTAAAGCTGTGATAGGCACATGATGGCGTTATGACATCTGCTCGATGTCAGCTGTATAAACGAGGAAATTAAACGACTTATACGTGAAAGCTGGCACCACAACACTTATTGTTTCACCAAAAAATAATTTTAAAAATATATATCAGTATTTCAAGCTCAGCAGCTGCCCAGAGACTTGTCTCCGTGATGGAGGTCACAGGTCATGAGCTTCCTCCCCAGCTGGTCTGGCATTTCGTCTCGCTACTGTGGATTAAGCAGGTTCGGACAGGACAACAGCCTTGTAATGTCAAGATGAAGAGGAAAACAAAGGTCTCAGACACAAAACTGAAGACGATCCCTAGTCTGGCACAAAGGATGCTGAATACATCGGACCGTGTTATTACTGCTTTTGAGTGACTGGAGAGCAAAATTACAGACAGCTATATCGCTGAGGTGAAGGCAAGAGTTTCTTTGTCGATAATTATAGGTGTGCATACAGATAGAAATCACTGAAAACACACCTTAGCGAGTGCAGGTTTGACGGTGTTCAGAGGACACAACAGACCCTCTGTGGCATCACCAAACAGTTTCTGAAGCGTCCTTTTAACTCTAGGGAGGACAACTGACGCCACCTGTCCCCTATTCAGTCTGATTTAGGCTTCTCCACCTCATATACAAACATATTGTCTGCATCTATTTTAAAGGTTAGTACCATGATTTTTTTTTTTTTTTAAGAAACCCTTAATAATCCCACAGTGGGGAAATTTGTCCTCTGCTTTTAACCCGTCACTAGTTACACTAGGAGCAGTAGGCTGCTGGAGCACCCGGGGAGCAGTTGGGGCTTGCTTCTGTTAACCAGGGGGATTGAACCTGAGTCCTCCATACCCCAACCCCACCTCTGTAACCACCAGGCTACCACTTCCCCAATTTTTCATTTTATATATATATATATATACTCAAATATATATATATATACTCATATATATACATACACGCAGATACACACATTTTGATCTTGCAGCAGATATTTTCCTAAGATGCATTAGTAGGAGGTGTGTGTCCTTCAGTCCTTCACCATTTCTCCTGCAGTCTAATCTCACATATTTTATTAACATTTGAATTCCCAGTTCTGCCAATAAGGACTAAATCACCAATGTGAAAAATGAAAGATTAAGACCTGATGTTATAATTAGTACTGGTACCACAAACAATAACAGGGGTAGTTATTATTATCATCACTGCCAACATCTCAACCCTCCTCCGTGGTGGCCCCAGATCCCCCATGAAGACATAACCACCGGCTGGCCCCCCATCATGGCAGGGAGACCAGCCCAAGAGGCACCTGCAGCCCTCAGGCCGCCCCCCCACAAGGACCGCATACCCACCGACAGGGTCCTGGGTCTGGGCCTGAACCCAAGGGCCCAGGGATGCAACCAGGTAGCCTCAACCCACAAGTCCCCCCGGATCGGCGCATCCTGATCCAAAGCACAAGGGCCGTAAAGACCGACCAGCCCAACTGAACACCAGCCCTCCCACCAGATGCCAGAAGACCAAAAGAGGAGAAGGCAATGGAGAGGGAGGGGGGAAGGAAGGAAGAACAAGGGCAACACAGCTAACACTAGGAAAGTAAAGATGCCTGCCACCCACCCAACACAGCAGCAACAACAAATCAAAAGGGTACAGCCCACACCAAAGACAACAACAGGACGACCGGATGGCACCCCCACACACCAGGATGTACCAGCCACCCACCCAGCAGGCCCCCCAGGGCCACCCCAAGCACCAAATCCATCACCAGAGGCGTTCACCAGCCCCATACAAGCCCCCAGGACTCCAGTCACAGGTGCAGCCCAAACTACAGACACACACTTTTCTTCAATACAATCACCCATCCTGAGCAAGCACCAGGCGACTGTGGAAAGAAAAAAAAAACCCTTTAACCGAAAGAAACCTCCAGCAGAACCAGAGTCAGGAAAGACGGTCAACAACAGATAGGAACATCTCTACCTCCTATTCTACTTTTACAAACTCCAGGAACCACAAGTAAACTGGCTGTCTGAGAGCGAAGTGCTCTGCTTGGAAAATATGGACCTATGAGCTCTTTAACACATGATAGGGTTTGGTCATTAACAGCTTTATATTTGAGGAGAAGAATTTTTAATTCTGGATATTACAGTTTACCAATGTACAGAAGTTAAAACTGGAAAAATATGATCCAGGATTCTCATCAGAACCCTGGCTGCAGCATTTCTGATGAACAGGAAATTTTATAGAGAATTTTTGGAGACAACCCAATAATAAAGAATTACAATAATCTAATCTCGAAGAAACAAATGCATGGATTGGCTTTTCTGCATCAGTCTGAGACGGGATGTTTCTATGAAGGTGGAAAAAAAAGGCAGCACGGTGGCTTAGTGGTTATCACTGTTGCCTCACAGCAAGAAGGTTCATGCACGTTTAGGTTGATTGACAATTCCAAATCGCCCTTGGGTTTGTTTGTGTGAGCGTGAATGGTTGTGTATCCCCGTGCTTGCAGGGTTGCATCAGGAAAGGAAAATCCACTGTAAAATCGGTCCAAATTGGTGTGGAACTATGATCCAACGTGGCAGTCTCTCTGCTCAGAGGGATTAAGCTGAAATGGTTGACTGATGAGGGTGAAAAAGACAGTCCTAGAAACCCAGACAGATTCTGGTCAAATATAACTCCCAGGCTCCTAACTGTAGTAGAAGAGGCTAAGGGGATGCCATGTAGCCTAACTTAGTATCAAGACAGGTCAAACTCTGATTTAGATGGAGAAAGTTATGATTTCTCCAGGCCTTTAAGGGATACCTGCAGTCTGACCAACTGGTTAGTTCCCCTGCTTTCATGGACAGGTATAGATGAGTGTCATCAGCATAGCAATAGAAGTGAATAGCGTATTGTCTAATAATGTTCCCCTATGGAAGCAAATACGAGGTGAAAAGAATTGATCCAAGCCCTGAACCCTGCAGAACTCCACGGCTAAGTCTGGTACTTGAAGAAGACTCATTTATGTCAACAAATTGGAGTCGATCAGATAGATATGACTTACACTGGTCTAATGCAGTGCCTTTGATCCCAATAACATATTCGAGCCCCTTTGTCGTAAAATGTTGTGATCGATCGTATCAAATGCAACACTTAGATCCACTAGTGGAGGCCAAGACCCTGGGTGACTTTCACCAGAGCAGCATCTGTGCTATGATGCACTCTAAATAGTGAGTGAAACTCTTTAAGCAAATTTATTTCTGTGTAAATAAATTGAGTTAGATATCTAGGTGTATAATTAGTTAACAGTCCTGAATCAAGAATATAGATTTCTGAAGTAAAGGTTTAATTACAGCAACTTTTAAAGTTGGAATACAGTCTAAAATACAGCTTTGGATGAATCTATGGTTCTTGTTAGCTCAGAGTTCTGTACTGGACTCCTTCAAGGATCTACAGACCACCTCCTCCCAGAACTATTTACTTATTTATTATTCAGCATTTCAAAATAAAAGCATTTACTGTTCCTACTCAGTCAAATCCAACCCCAACATCGGAAAACGTAACTGACTAAACCAAAAAGTTTCATGTAATTTCACGAGGATCTTTCCGAAACTCGATACCCACTAGTGTTTAAGAAGTACCCCCCCAACAACAATAAAAAATCTTGAGAACACGAATATACATTCATATAAGGGTTTTCTAAGTCTTAAATGAAGGTCTTAGCAGTGCACTTGCCTTTTATCTAAAGAAAATATATTCCAGCCAGATTATTGGCAGGTGGTGTTTTCGCCTTTATTTAACAAAAGAAACATCTCCTCCAACATCTGATGAATCTTCAGTTCGTCCTTGCAACATCAAAGTTATTTTATCCTCGACGACCTGAGACACCTGCAAACTGAGTTTGACGTGGTTACTTCCTTAACTTGAAAATCCAATTTCTGTTTAAAAGGGTCTTCATTGTGCAGCAGATGACTGACTTTGAATGGCAAAAGAAAGACGGGGACTTTTTTCAATAAAGGTCCTCTTGTTATTATTGTCATTGTTGTTTTTCTTTCACATTTTACTGTTAAAACAATTGAGAATAGAATAGAAAAACTGAATTTCAATACCTCTATCACAAGAAAAGTCGACTTTGGTAGGTGAGTAACAAAGCAAACAAACAAACAAACAACCATGTACGCTCACACTCACACCTATGGGCAAAAAACATACATGTGTTTGGACTGTGGGAGGAAACCAGAGTACCTGGAGAAAACCCACGCAAGCACGAGGAGAACATGCAAACTCCACACAGAAAGACTCCTGGCAGGCCGGGAGCTGAACCAGGAACCTTCTCGCTGCCCATCAAAGAGCACTAAGTTTTCACTATAAATTATTATTACAAATAGATGATTAAAGAGAATGTTTCTGCTGACAGACGTTTCATCCTCTGTTATGTGCAGAAATGTACTTTTATCTGCTTTTATGATATGTGACCATGGTGCAACCTTGGATCAGGGGGAAGGAGGCAGCATAACCAACCTGGTTGCTACATTGCTTGTGCTTTTGTTTTTATGGCTGAAAAGCCTTTCTTTTATCTAATTGTGCTCTTTTGAGAGCTGCTGAGATACAAGATACTTCTTTGATGGTAAATGCAAGCTCTTCTCAATTTCTGGTTTATAGAAACATAAAGACGGGTCAGGGTCCAAGGTGACGCACGTGGAAATAACAGTTACAGTTGGAATCTGCAGTACGTCACGGGATTGCGTAACAAATACTCTGCTTTCATTGTCTTGAAGGCCATATTGCTCTTAAGCTTTTCTGGCTTGATTCTTGATAAAACATCCTACCAGCACAGAATCTTTTGCTGGTTACAGCCTGAGTGGTCCCCAAATATTCCCAGATTCATCCAAACCCAACGATGTTGACGTTTTTAATTTCTTTTGTACAACAGTAGACATTTTTTAAGTTTCTTCTGTGTTGGTAGCGTCATATTTGTAACATATTTGCAGACAGGACCAAAGAGTCCAGAAACCAGAAGCGCTGTCAAGATAATCCAGAGAGGGCTTGGCTGTTATTCAAAAACCAAAAAACCAGTCCAATATCCAGAACCGGAAAATCCGTTGAAATCCGTGCGAGAAAATCCAAAGGGGCTCTGGTGAGGACGTAGTCAGGAGAAAACCGGGTCAGAAACACTGGGAGTAAGAGAAACACAGGAACAATGAGGATGGATGGGTCCAGATTTGGGAAGCCGAGATAGTGAGGAGTTCAGGGGAAACCAGGAAACCGCAGCTTCGACCTGTGACAACATTGTAGTGCGTGACAGAGATTCCCCAAAGCAGTTTAATTTTACCAGCTTTTGACGAACGGCGGGTTGTCGTCACTGAAGTTCAGTTAATGCAGATTCCTTCTGCAGGAGAAAAACATAAACCTATCCAGATCTTTCCACCAGGAACATTGAATTTAGACGTTTCCATGATTTTCTCAACCACATCCTTTTGCCTGTAACAAGCTGTGATTGGCTCCAGCAGACCCTGTGACCCTGTGCAGGATTAACCAGATATCAAATATGGATGGATGGATGATGGTGTAGTTGGTAGAACTGGTTCCCCTCCCCCAACCAGATCAGTCTCCACCCCCGTCACGTTCAAGACTGAACCCCAGGAACTCATAGCATCGGATCCAAGCCTGGAGAAATGGGGAGAGTTGTGGCGGGAGGGGCTTCAGATGGAAAACCTATGCCAAATCAAGCAGCAGAATAAAGTATGAAGAACAGGGGTCAGCGCTCTAATTCAGTGACCCCCCACAAAGGGAAAAGGCCAAAAAAAAAAAAACTTATTAAAAAAACAAAGGTTCTCTGCCCCTTTTTACGCCTCAAAAATCATAATGGTAGCGTGTTTGTATTAAATCAGTAAAACCTGTTGGTATTCTCTGTTTAAAGTAGCATCATTATTTTGTTTTGTTTTGTTTTCGAATGCATCTTGTAATGGGGGAACAAAACAATGTATAGTACGGAAATTCAGTTAATGAGATGAAACCTTAAAAGTTTCATCTCATTAACTGAATCTCATTAAAACTCACTAAAACCTTAAAACTCACACTAAATGTATTTATTTATTTTTCCATTCCATCTCAAGAGAGAAAAGCGTTGCATTTCGGTGGTTTTAATTATAAACTCTGCTCAAGGTTTGTCACAAGCCAAAGAGCAGGGAAGGATTTGAATATATAAACAGTTTTATCTGTGTTCGTACGGGAGTGGAAACTGTCAGTTGGCCGAAGTCGTCTTATGGAGGAGTGAACGGGCTGATCTGTAAGACTGTGCCAAAATTTTAAAAGTCAAAATTAAACTCTTAAAACCAGGTCTACATGAAGGCGCTGAAGAACTGGCAGTTCTGGAGTTAACCATTTGAAAATACTAAAAGAGAAATCTGATCTAAACCAACAGATCGTGGCGGGTTTCTTTTTTTATGTTTCTAAAAGGACTTTTTAACTATTAGAGCTTTAATAGAAATGAAATATTTTACAAAAAAAAACCCAACAAGATTGTATATAATAGTTCTCTTTTAATATATGTATGAAAAACAAAACCCAGAACCACAGGACGAGCTCCTCCTCAAAATCAGTTCACTCAATGAAGCAGCTCCATTTAAAGCCCTTAGCCCCGCCCACATGTCATTTTTCTCTTCAAAATAGCAAAACCTTACATTTACATAAAATGTTAGATAAACGATACAAATTAGCCTTAAAATTCATGCAGAAGAAACTTGGGAAAAAAATAATAAAATGACCAGAGGTTGCAGCTGGAGTCGGGAGATGACTCAATTTAGCAGAAGTACGGATATAATTTACAACTGAGGAAATCAAGGGGATCCTTTTCTGAAAGTTTAATGCTGATATGATTTAACATCATTTTTGCAAGGGGACCTTTAGATGTATCTTCACCTGTAAAACGGAGAACATCACCTGGTTGAGTTTAGACCTGACTCATTGTGAGGACATCAGAGAGGAAATGAGTTCTACAAGTAAAAAATAAAATAAATCTAGAGATTTTTACACACTGCGTCAGAGTCCACAACGTGATCACTTTTACAAGGATTTTAAAAAAACACCATGTCTACAGCTTGTTACTATACATTTATATGTTAGTGTTTATGGTGTTATTAGGTTATGAAGTTTAGCAGCTTTCTGGTTTGACAAAGTTCGAGTGGTACAAAATGTCTGAGGAGACCTGAAGATGAAACACAGATCAATACATTAATCATGACCCAAAAATGTCAGAACTTGCTTCAGGGACTGCAAATTAGGCAGAGAATATTTCATTTTCCCATGTTAATTAGAACAGGAGGGTGACAGCTTCGCTGTCATCAATCATGGACAATGTCTCCCACCCATTACATGAGACTGTAGGAACCCTGGAGAGCTCCATCAAGGAGAAGCTTCTCCACCTACGCTGAGCTACAGAGAAGCACCGCAGGTCCTTTCTTCTCGTCTGCTGTCAGACTCCACAACCAGCTCTGCTCCCAGTAACCCAAAAATGAAATAATAAAACAAAACCAATTACACCGACAACAGCACCCATTCCTTTATCTTCACATGTGTGTACTTGTGTGTGAGTGAGTTTCTTTACGTGTGCTGCTGCAACAACATGAATTTCCTCTTCGTGGGATAAACAAAGAAGCATCTTATCGGATTTTAGAATTATCATTATTTATCTCTCCGTCTTGCAGTCGCTCTATTACTTAACCCTTTTTTTGCGGCGGGGGGGCAGTCTCTAGTTAATGAGAAACAAGTTGGTACATGTTGGCCGTGAAATTTCATTTGACCATTTTTTCGCATATTTTCAGAGATAAATGAAATCAGAATCCACTAGATACAACAGAAGGAACATGTGCTTTACAGCTTTTTTTTTTTTTTTTTTAAATCAGAATTATTGTGACCTCGCTTCTGGTCAAAGATTTCACCTCCAAGCATTTATGCAGCTTTATGAGAGTCGTGGGACAGTCAGAGGTCTCTCGCCGGTCTGTCAGGGACGCCATGTATTTTAAAGACTTTTAGTATGAAAAATGTATTTAGAACAAAAACGTCTATTTTTCTTAAGAACTCTAATGATCCATTTTTTTATAATCTAAGCTACACAAGTTTTGTTCTACTTTATTTATATGTTACTGTATAAGTAGTGGTAGACATAGTAGTTCTATAGTCCTGTAATACTGTGTATATTTTTTTTTATTCTTGATAACAGTAATAGTATGGTATAGCCCTTGAATTCATAGCTTCCCTGGGATCAATAATCGATCAGAGAAGGTTCACTGACATTGAACCTTCTGTGGTTTAAGCTATGTGAATCCAACAAACAATTTTTACATTTATGAAGGTTTTCGTACCACCTGGGTCAATATCACTCATCATCTCTCAAGAGAGAAAAGCATTGCATGTCGGTGGTCTTAATTATAAACTCTGCTCAAGGTTGGTCAACCATGAGGAACATATGGAATAATGTAAGTCTGAGGTGCCGGTAGAAATGGACAAACATTTATACACAAGTGAGCGCCACGGCTAACCTTGACAGACATAAGGTGGGTGGTTCCAGTCAGCTTCCCATCCCCGTCTATCAAATTCACAACACCGAGACTTGATTACTGCTCTTTAGAAAACCTGTGAAGGCGATGATGCAGACCATTAAATTTCCACCTTAAAAGACATCCACTTTACTTCTGGTGAGTGTGTACGCATCACTTTTATGTGGCGCCGGGATATGGCGCGAAACGGTCCTGAGTGGAATCAGTAAGAAAGTGATGGTAGCGGTCAGGATGAAAATCAGCAAATTCTGGTCCCAGGCCCGCTGATCCCCACCAACCGAAACCCGTCTTAAAACCCATCTTTATTCTTTGGTTTTTAACCTCAGCGAGACTTAGATTTCTTATTTAATCTGTGGCATTAAATTGTTCTTATGTTCTCTTATTTTATTCTTTTTTTTTTTAAACATGTTTTTTTTTATAATCCCTTTTAGTTTTTAGTTTTCACTTAGGTGCACCACTTTGTTTCAGCTGTGGTTGTTTTTTAGAGTGCTTCATAAATAAAGTTGTTGTTTTTTTTTTCTAAAAATAAATAAATAAATAAATGAAGTTGGTAGTCTAAAGTTAAGTTGAGTGAACATGATACAAGCAAATACAGGCAAAAATTTTCATTATTAAAATCTAAGTACATATCATTGTTTTCATTGATAGAAAATGCTTTAAAATGTAAGGCAAACTTAAAGAAACAAGCTTTAGCCAGTTTTTAGAGGTAATGTACTCTATTTTGTCATAGGAACGACTCAGATTTAAATGTGAGTGCTGTGATTAAATATCAGCTTGTAATAAAACTGCCATTTTTAGATGAGGTAGTGGAAAAGACTTTCTCCCATCTGTCTTCTTTTTTCTGTACACTCACCACCCATACGAGGCCTTTTCACATGCCGACTCCCATTTTCTTGACAAATAACCTTTAGCTAAATGCTGATTCTGCCAGTCTTTCTGTGTTGGTACCGGACTCAGCGTTGGACCCTGCAGCTCATTAATCATCTGAAACAGCCTCGGCCAAAAACTTGTTTATCTCCTCTATTAATAAGAGATTTTTGTCAGTTAACACTGGGACATGCAGCACAGTGCTGCTGCCATCGCGACCTCCGGAGTTCCTCAAGGCTCTGTAGTTGGACCTTTTGGCCCCAGGAAAAAAAAACTGGACTCTGAATTTCAAGTTTGAGAAACACATTAATTCAGTGATAAAAGTACATTTCTTCCAGCTAAAAACAACTGCCAAAATATCAAGTCAAGTCAAGTCAAGCTTGTTTCTAAAGCACATTTAAAAACAACCAAAGTTGACCAAAGTGCTGTACAGATAATGTTTATAACAATAAAACAGAATATAAAACATAAAATATTATATGAAACTGTGATTGAATGCATCCTTTCAGATAAAACCACTGTAATTTTAAACAATGCCACATTTAAACCTTATTAAAAGCCAAAGAAAAAAGGTGAGTTTTTAGTGCAGATTTAAAAGTTCCCAAACTTGTGCAGAAAGTTATGTGACGGTAAAATTATTCCATAATTTAATTTCAGCTACTGCAAATGCGCGCCCTCCCTTTATACTTTGTTACTGTACTAAAGTAAGTTTTCACATATCTGTACTTTACTGAAGTAAAAATAAAAGTGTTGTGATATTGTGGACAGCTTTAAGTAAATAAACAATTGGAAGATACAACATGTCACATGTGGTAATTGGTGTAACGTCATGGTTAGTTAACGGGTGTTACATAAATGTCATATATATTCACACACACAGACTTATATATATATATATATAAATTAATAAGTATATACACACAAACAGATACATGGTTATCCATGTATAATCGTTGAGTACATGTTGGTATATTTACATATGTATGACTGTTCAGAGATTAATGTATGTATGTATTTGTATTCATGGCTAGTATGTCGATAGTACTATCAATGTAACAGATATGTATTTTCAAAAAAAAAGCAGGTATTTCCTAGTAGATAAATTGGCAATTCTACTTTAGAAAATTAAAGTAAATTTAAAAGTTATTACTTAGTATTTTTACTTAAGTAAGATTTTCATGCGGTACTTCTTCTTAAGTATATATTTTGCAGGGTATTTGTACTTTTATTTAAGTACTAAATCTCAGTACTTCCTCCACTACTGTCTAAAAGTAACTGATTGAACTCAACATATATAGAGTTACAAAGGTCATTGGTGGAAAGATAAGGCTTGAGATTTTCTAAAAACCTTATCAATGATAGAAATGGAGTCTTTTGGTCTTAAAAGGAGAAAATCGTGTGTTTTTGTTACTTCGAGGGTTTTTTGGAGTCAGAGTTTTCTCTCGCTCGTCCACAGTTGCTTCAAACTGCAGCCAGACTTCCTCTTCCTCTCTCTTTTTTTTTTTTTTTTTTTGTGATTTTGACACCTGAGCTGTGAGTAAAGAGTCAAGATCACTCTTGTCTTAAATATAAAAAGCCTTTTTGTGCTGTTAATTTTACAGAGAGACTTTAAAGCCACTCTGCGTTGGCTTTAGTTATTAATTTGCTTGGTTGGTTTTTATTGAGTTACACAACTTTTACTTCGTTATTTGAACATTTAATCACTTTTTTCATTCATTGCAGAAGTGAAATGCTATTAAATTTTGTTTTGTGCCTGCTAGAAAATAACCCAGATATTCTTTTTACATTCACCCTTGAATCCATAAATACCATTTCCATGCCAAATGTGCAAAAACACAATCAGTTATTAATAATTGAGCTTTTCATTTTGGTCTCCTTTGTCAACTTCGAGATGATGTACTGGCTCCAGCCTTCACACCGAGAACTTCAAAAAGCGTTTGCTTTGGTCAACAAACTCACACAAGTAGTGTATAGAAATATATAAAGCAGAAATTGCAGGATGGGTCATCATTGTGGCTGAAAGCCTATTATTGTGTGCATGAAATAAAAGGCAGAAGGGAAAGGGATTTATTCAGAAATGAGTCAGCCATCAGCCAGAGAGAGAGAGACTTGGAAGAAAAGACGGGACGTGCAGAGGACATAGCCTCTCAAAGAGATGTGATCAGCTCGGAGACAGAAATGTGCAGACTGCCGATGGATTTTGTGAGGTAAAAGATAAGTACGTGACTGTAATGTCAACAGGACTGAGGCATTATTGTAGAAGTTTTGAACAGAAAAATGCTGAATCTGCTGACTCAGCATCAGTGAATTTTTCCCTTTCTTCTTGTCCTCTACACATACTGCATGACTCCTCCAGTCACATATTGTTATAAAACTAACACAAAACAAAGTATATTCCTTGAAAGTGTGTGTGAAAGGCTAAAAACCACATACTGTCGAACCAGACATGATAGATGTTTGGAGATGAGTTCAAGCTTCTCGTCGGGGGGGTTCAGAAACAAGAACTCTGAGTGCTTCCAATTATCCTTTTTTTTTTTTCTTTTAAACGCTCGTTTCTGCTCATCTAATCCAAATAATAACCATATTTACATGCTACAGTTCAAGACAGAAAAGAGCGTCTTTTCCACATAATTCACCTCTCTTAGTTTCTAATTGTTCTGTAAAATCAAAAGGAGTCAAGCTTTAAAGAATAAAGCGATAAAAGGAAAAGAAATGTAATGATGCTTGTTACGCATGTCCATCAAACATCAAAACAAATGAAACACTCAGTGTGTGCTGCACGTTAGCAACAAGCGTCAACAGTCGGACTGAAATGTTGAGAAGATAAATGTACTGGGCTTTTATGGTATTGTTATGTAAATCCTGACTTTGGTTTTTAGGACTTACATTCAGTAATGAAAGAGGATGAGAAATAACATCAGCAGTAGGTCACAGGCAAGCAAACGCCAAACCATTCAAGTGTAAGAAAAGTGCTTTCAAATTGGAGACTATTAGGGAAATAAATATTTCAAATACCTCCTGGATCTTTTTCTTCTTTTTTTTTTCTTAATCACGAAAAAAACAAAATCAATAAAACATTCAACTTCAAACTGCTAGCAGTCACCCCAGCAGACAGGATTGATTTTAAGATACTTGTTATGGTTTTTAAAAGCCTTAATGATCTTGCACCGTCTTATCGTACTGATTTGCTTTCACCTTACGAACCCTCGCAGACCCTCAGGTCCTCCAGCATCGGCCTTCTTAAAATTCCCATTGTTGATACCAGAACCCATGATGAAGCTGGTCCAGAACTACGCCCCACATTTTTGGACCCGCATGCTGGAGAGCCTGAGAGCTGCAGAGACTGTTAACGTTTTTTAAAACCAGGCTCAAGACCGACCTTTTTAATCTGGCTTTTAACCCATGTCTTTTTAATCCTGTTTTAGACTTCCTGTCTCCGATTTTCTCTTTAGCTCTGTTCTTTAACACATTTTATTTTTACTTTTTGCAGATATCTAATTTATTTGCCTTTTCCTATCATGATTTATTAAAGAATTATTTTATTTCTAATTTTATATATATATATATATATATAT
>JAOWBL010000236.1:0-18064 GCA_028564865.1 Zenarchopterus dispar | reverse complement strand
ATATGTGTATGTATATATATATATATATATATATATATATATATATATATATATATATTTATGCATATATATATATATATGTGTGTGTGTGTGTAGACGTATGGGTAACATTATAAGTAAGTACCTCGGCTTTCTCTTTTTGCCTCTTCCGTGGCTATGGAGCTGGAAATAAAAGAAACAAAATAGAATAAAATTTTCACTTTAAAGGCTCATTGCACTTAAGTTCCCTTCATTAATATCATTTTGTAATTCAGAATTCAATTCTCAATTAAGTAAATTCAGGGATTTCAACAAAAATGAAATTCCTTTAGGGTGGAATACGATTTAAATGTGTATAAAATGGAAGAATAGGATGTCAAAAAATTTATTCAAAACGATTTTATTCAAACGAAAGGTAGATTTTTTTGGTTACGTTAATGCTTTATCTGATTATTTTAAATTTGCATGGTTACTTAAAATTTACACACGTTATGAAAATAAACTCAGGTTACTGTTTAGAAATAATAACATAAATTGGTAAATAATGCAGTAATAGGCCTTTATATGTAATATTTATGTATAGTTCAGTTGTAACAGGAAAAACAGGAAACAATACACGCAGGCTATATTAACCATTTATTTAGTCCCAACAACTAACGACTTCACTAGTTTTCTGTTTTGTCACTCATTACCTTTAAACCCAACATTTTCTTATTTTACACCACCAGAAGATTTCAGTCATAAGACGCAGATATAATTTCGTGAACAAAAGTTTCCCATTTACGACTTCACTCGAGCGTTGTTAAGCAACCGTTCAAACGGCGGGAAATTTGAATAAGCAATTAAGGGACGGTTCTTCCTGTCTTTTCTGAGAACTGTCATTTCAAAACGATCTTGAGGGTAATTAATTATATATTGCGTTTTTAATTAATCTGTAATTAATTATGTAATGCGGTTTTTAAACTCATGTGTGATAAATGTCGGTGGAAGATTTGATAATGTAGACGTCAAGCTAATGAAGTCCAAATGCTAGGCACCTGCACTTAATCTTGTACTCTTGTATTGTTGCTTGTTAAAATATAGATAGATTAAAATTACAACTAACTTCGTATTTTTCAAAAACAGGAAACGAAACGCCATGAATCACGTGAGGAGCATAAAGGAGATGCTGAACATGCCAAAGGGAAACAGGTGACCAGCTGAAGAATAATCATGTTTGTACTTTACACCTCACCTGTTGTTGATGTGAAATCTGATGTTTTGGTGTTAAATAGCAGAAAAGTTCCCTTTTACTTGATTACCTCTTTATAGGTATGGAACAGTGCCTTGCCTATTTACAAACTTCTGAGACGCTCAGTTAAGTTGAACTTGTGTTTTCATTTATCATCTTCATGCAGCTACTCCAATTTGACAGATTCTCAGCTTTTCTTTGGGTCTCAGTTTTGGCATGAAACTTCTCAAGGCAACTCTGAGGACATGAGTTTGTCATTCAAGAGCTCCCAGCAAAGTTCACAAGAGGTGAGTTGCTCTGTCTTCATCCTTTTGTCATCTTGTTTGTGACATTCTAATTTTATTAGAGCAGTCACTCTTAAAACCACTAAAATCATAGCAGGAAATGTCACTAATAATAAAATTAAAAAGAGAATTTTGCTGCATATTTCTTAGAATTTAAAATGTAAGACATCTAATATATTTAAGTTTAACTTGGGTGAAAAAGAGTGATGCTTACACCCTGTAACATATCAGAATAAGCTTTATTTGTTACAAAGAATTCTTGTGTGTCTATGTAATTTGAGAGTTGTTGTCTCTCAAGTTAATGAAAGGCAATAAATATTTATTAAAGTAAGGAAAAAAGGAAAAGTGGGAAATAGTGAAAAACATTTTAGTAAATAAAATAAAAAGATATGAATAAAATGAGAAAAATGAAAAAAGAGAAATAAAAGGCGTCTCGCCTGTGATGGGCTGGGATAGGCTCCAGCAGACCCCCGTGACCCAGAAATGGATTCAACGGGTCTAGAAAATGGATGGATGGATGGAGAAATAAAAGAAAATAAAAACCCTACTTCCATAGTACATGCTGGAGGTTCGGTCATGATCAACTGGGCTGTTGTTTCTGCTGCCAGAAACTCTGAATGTATGAAGAGAGTTGTGAATTCAGAAGAGTGATATGGCATTTTAGAGAAAAGGCTGTAAGAACGCCAGAAAACTAGGTTTGAGATAAAAGTCTTTTAGCAGGACAGTGATGTAATGCACACGTCCAAGGACATGAGGAGAATATTTACTGCCAGAAATGAGCGCTGACTCGACATGTTGTTAGTCCAAAAATAAATCCCACTGAAGACTGTGCCTGATTCGAAGTATGCTGTTGCATAAAGGACTTATAGAAACTAATAGAGCTGGGACAAGAAATTGGAAGAGGCCAAAGTTTCTACAAGCAGATAATTAGCAAAACCTTTTGAATGGTTTTCTCAGAGGTACTTTTTTTGTTTGTATTTTTTTTATTTAGTTATTTCACTTTATTTTTCTTTGAAGACAAAATGTAACCACAATTTCAATGACAACATGAAACATGTAGGAATAGCTTTATACATCTGCTTACCTTATGCTTTGAACCAAGTTATTGATCCCTATGACATCAGTTGTAGTATTGTTGCAAAGCAATTTTGATTATACCTTCATTGGTGTTTGGAACGTAGGCATTTACAATAGATTCTTGATATTTTGTTGTATATTAAACTAGCACATTGTGAGGAAATGACTACATATAAATGTATTATCAATATCTTTTGTGGAAAAAAACAAATAAAAAATATTTTCACTTCTGCCTTTTCTGTTTAGGGGAGTGACCCAAAGTTTATAAGCAATTACCACACTAAACCCCTTTTGTTTGGAGACTTTAAGGATGAAACCAAAATCTCTGGATTACTTGACAAATTTGAGAAGGACAGGAAAAAGGTGGAAGAAAAGAAATGGAGGTGCAACTTTTTTATCAATTGAAACATCCAGTTAATTCATTCCTGTTTGAATTTTGAAAAAATATCTGTAATTACTTCTGGCTTATTTTTTCTTTTCAATTTCTTCTTTTGTCTTTGTAGTGAACTTTTAGCCAAAGAGTTGCAACATATCAGAGAAACTCTCATCAATGTAAGTGTGGATATGCAGTCATTTAAAAAAACAAACAAACTATTATACAGCTGCTCTCTTCTCAATGGTGAAAAAATGTTTTCCAGATTCAGCAACTGATGGCTGACACAGAAAAAAATGCAGTTGTGTGCCAAAAAGTCTTTGAAAAAATTGACAATTTTTCATCAACATGTAAGTTTCCTGCTGGGTTGATGTGCATTTTATTAATACTTTAAATAGATTATATTTCTTTTTCCTTCATGTGGGGCGTAAGTATTGTCATCACCAGTAGGGGGTGCTATTTACTCAATGATCCAACATTGCTCACTCACAATCTCATTCATTGGTGTGTTTATATGTCACTAAATTCTGTTCACTTCAGTACAAACTGTATCCTCCCCCATGAGCTTACTTACATTCTCACTCTTTTTATTCATTCATTCCAGTGCAAAACAGTTTGAAGAGTCTTCAGGATGACATCTCTGTGAAATTTGAGACCTTGATAGATAAAATAAACTCTCACAAAGAGCTGATGGCAGCGCTGCAGGAAAGAGTGCAGGAGGTGAATAATGTATGTGGATTAGGGATCGGGGTCTGCATTTTCACTGAGATCAAAAGAGGTTTTTTTGGTTTCAAAGTGTTTGTGATCATTGATGAGTGGATAATACTATCTTGTAGAATGGGGTCACCACAGCAGAGCTCAACTCACACTTCAGAAGCTTAAAGAGTGGTTTGGAGCATCTGAAAGAGGAGCAGGAAAGAGAAAAACATGTGCTTGAAGAGGCCCTGAAGCATATCAGTGCTTTACTCTCTGAGCACTCAACCAAACGCAGAGCTGAGGGAGTGATGGAGAGTGCCAGCCAGACGTCACCACAGCTGAAACAGTCAATGTCCGACTTTCTGCAGGAGAGCCAGCTTGAAGTCACGCAGCCTACACATGCACCATGCAACCTTCAACAACATCAGGATGAGGCTCCCCCTAAAAAACCCAGCCACATCTTCAGAAAGGGAAAACTCTCTCTGAAAAGCTATAGGAGGTATAAAAAGAGGCCACTGGTGTTCCCACAGACAATGAAGTCCATAGTCTCAGATAAAAATAGTCAGCCTGCTACTCATCACAACAAACCGCAGACACTTTCAACAGCCCTCTGTGAGCGCCATGATCAGAACAAAGAATCTAACACACCCAATTCAGGCAGTCTGATGTCACCAAACTTGAGGAGCAAATCTGCTAAAGCTCAAGGATGTTTCACCCCTCTAAATTGCTGGTCTCAGGACAGCAGCCCTGAGTGTCTCACGCTAATTGAACCCATCTTAGAGAAACTGGCAGAGGAGCCAACAACTGCAGTGAAACCTGGAAACCTTTGGCAGTTGTTTGATTCTGACTTTGACCTTTAGAGGGTGAGTGAAAGTAGTAGAGCAACAGAACTGCTTTGTTCTTTTGAAAGCATAACAAAGTAAGAGAAGAATATATTGAAAAATGTATTTATTAGTAGTGACTGATGTTATGTTGGAAAGTTGGTCCATTTTTTTCTTGTCTTAATGGATCAACCCATGATATATATATATATATATGTGTGTTTGTGTGTGTGTATACACACACATACGCACACACATATATAACATATGGTTGGTTGCAGAGGTAGAACCCACAGAGCCATACAGTTACATTTTTAGGTCTTGTTCATTTTTTGTTTACAAAAAATATTGTACTAGGTTAATCCCATGTAGATATACAGTGCATAATTCTTTCTTATATTGACCTTGTGTAACTAGAAAATAAACTGATATTAAACAAATTTGCATCCTTTGAATTAACTAAATGTATCTTCTGTGATCCTCATTTGAATTCTAACATATAAATACCTTATACTAAAGATACTTTTAAAATTTGTTGTAGTACAAATAGTTTGATGACTTTTACCTTTTACCTCTTGGTTTCTCCTCTCCAAACCACTGCTAAGTGTGCTTGGGTTTATTTTAATGTAAGAAGATTTTAATAGTTTCTCTATCCCATATAATTAAAAAAAAAAACATTTAAGAACTGACATCTCTTATTATTTAAAAAATAAACTAGACAAATTTGAACATGTATACTGTAGAAGGACTGTTAGTTTATTAGTAAAATATCAATTTATAACAGACTACAACAGCCATAAATAAAGTGCAGATTTAATTTTTTAAAAGCAATGGCATGTTTTTATCATGCTTTACTAAGTATACTGCAAGTAAAGAAATTAATAATCAAGATTTACGTAAGTGCCAGTGTACTGTAAACATGAGTAAGCTTAAAATAGCCTTTTCCAGATGCGTGGGACACAGCTACGGGTTTCAGGTAATAGACTTTCTAGATGTTACTCATTCAAAACAAGCAACAAAAGTACTGTATTTACAAAATAATTTTCTTCCTACCAGTGTGCAAGTAAGCCATGAAGCACATACTCTTTTTACAAGCAGAGCACTAAGACCTTTTCTGCCTGAAAAATAATGAATGCCTTTGGCCCAGCAATAAGTGCATTAATAATTAACGTCCTTCACTTATTTTCCCACACAGACTTTGATCTGACAGCTGGGTGTCACAGTTTGACTAAGTCTGCAGGTGGAGACATGAGTCCTCTTGGGTTAAGATTTGCCACTAAGCAGACATCATAGTTGTCATGCATCAGTGCACGCCGAGCCACCACTGTCCACCGGTTCTCCCAGGGATCCAACTCCAAAATGTCCTTTGTTATATCATCATGACGATCTGAGAGGAGACGGGAAGTTAAGAGACAGAATGGTATTATTGCCTGAAACAAGTACTTATATTCTTTCACTACCTGCTCCTTTGTAATATCCACAAACATAAATCTTTCCTCCCACCGCTCCTGCATTGGAGCCATTGGTACGTAGTGAGAGCTGGGGACATGGCAGAGGAGGTCCATCCCTCCAGTAATCTCCATCTGGGTTGTAGATCTCCACAGCATCCAGACAGTGACGTGATTGTCCACGGTCAACACCCTCACACCCAATACCCCCTGCAAAAATCACCAAACAGAGAGAAATAAGCTCATCCAACAAAAATAACACCAACAGAGACTTGCATCTATGCAGGCTTCACAAGGGCTTTAAATTTAAAAACATCAAAAGGGTAATATGGGGTGAAATAATTCCCAGTTTATTGTCAAGTCATTTAAAAAAAAAGAAGAAGAAGCTTACCGATCACATAGATTTCCCCATTCAGCACAACAGCACTGCATCGGTACTTTGAGTATTTCATAGGGCCCAACTCTGTCCATTTGTTTGTGTTTGGATCATACTCCAGCAGGCGGTTACTAAGACGGTCCGGCTCATCATCCATGCGGTATGACTGGAAGGTTGAAGTAGAAGAAGTGAATGACAAAGCAGAGCAGGTGCAGTTAGAGAGAGAGTCACACAGACACAGTAGGAGCTGTCAATAGACGTTTAACAATTTTAAGTTTTGAGATTATTAAAGTAAATCAATGTGTTTAAGTAATTTCCAGGTAAAGACTTTATTTGCATCACCTGTGGCGTACGACCGCCCATCACATAGAGCCGGTCTTTCATTCTGACCACGCTGTGATATGCCAAAGGCAAAGGCAGAGGTGCTGCACTCCTCCAGGGTCCTCCCTGCAGAGACCATCGCTCCACACAGTTTGTGATCAGAAACTGGTTCTTAAGTTTCATCTGACCGCCTAAGAGGTACAAAGTGTCACCCAGGGATCCCAAAGCATAAGAGTCTCGGTACTCTGCTGCTGTCAGGTGCTCCCAGCATCCCTGAGCCACCACTTTATACCTGTAAACACAATCACACCACAGATCAGTGTTATCTAAGCTGCTCTACAAAATGTGTAAAATGTGTCACGTCTTCTCACCTGTAGATCTCAACATTTGCGTCTTTTTGCCGAGCCATCCTGCGTGCACTTGCCTCTCCTGCAACGATTATGTCATTTTTCTCAGTCACAACGCCAGCACACACATACCCCAAAGCCTCTCCATAGCGAGGGGAGGTGATGTAGTAGGTCCGGCCGGTGGAAGGGGCATAGCAAAAGCTGCGCTCTGAGTAGCTGCCATACCTTGACCTGATCCCACCACCGTCATTACCAACACAGAGCAGCAGATCTGTGGTCTCCATGCCATATCGCAGCTTCAGTTTACGTGGTGCAGCTGAGGGATGCATCGATGCGGCCTCCAAAGCTTCATTCAGCATCTCTAGACATTCAGCATCAGACAGGAGTGCCGTGTTTCTCTTCATTGCCTCCCTCAGGTAGTCGGGGTTTATCAGTGGCAGACGAACTTTCCTCAGGAGCTCTGGAAGATGCCGGATACGTATTTCTCCATCCATCAGAGGGCTGTGTTTGACCCAGCGAAGAACCACATCCAAGATTGTTTCTTCTCGCGTCACATTTAAGTCATCAGAACTCAGGAGTTTTCCAAGCTGATGGGCTTCCAGCTCCAGAACCTCCTCATTGTTGCATACTTGGACAAAGTTCTGTCTCAGGAAGCGCTGAGCGTGGTCAGCTAGATCCTCTGCACCAAGGTCCCGGGCAAAGGTATAGACACCAAGGCAGTTGGAGGCATCCATGTTCTCAGTCATGTGCTGCTGACAGCGCATGAAGACATCATCCATTTGCAGAAGAAAAGCTGCAATAGAGATGCCTTGCACATTGGCATTAGTTAGAGGAAGATCCGAACAGTACATGTAGTTCAAGAGGAGAGCCAGGCTGTCAGCGGGGGTGTCTCGCAGGAATATTTCTCTGGTGTTGCACTCACGCAGACCGCATGTGAACATAACACGGAAGTAAGGACTGAACGCCGACAGGACAACCCTGTGACAGGGGAAGCTGATGCCCTCAGCAACGAGCACCACATCTGTCAGGTGCTCGACCTCCCTCATCCTCCTTAGTTGACTGAGCAGCACCAATGAATGCTTGGCGGTGAGATCCATTTTCATGAACTAAATATTTGTGAAGTTACACAAGAGGCTTTACACACCCAGAGCAAATACTGAGGTCGTCTCTGGAAAAAAAAAAAAAAAAATCAGGCCAAAAAAGTTCAAACTGCAGTTTTACGAGAGTGTACTTACTTTTTTCTTGCAAGGTGTTCACACTACAATGAATACCTGTTCAAATGCATAATTTACATAAATCGATCCAAAAAAAAAAAGAAAGTGGGGGCATTTTTTCCCACCCAAGGAGCATTAGCTGACTTTGCTCATAATAACGTATTGAAAAAATTCACTTGACAGTGTTTACATTTCTGTCTCCAGTGTTTTCCAGAGTCTGAAATTCCCAATTGAATTTTATAAACAGCTTCTGAATCTAAAGTTTCATTTAGATAAACAAAGAGTAATATCTCAAACAATGTGAATAAAATAGCTACAAATTTTGAATGTGGAAATTAAGTATTCTAATAATGCTTGTATTAAAAACAAGCAAAGAAAGCTTTAACTTTAATTAAGAACATGTTCGTAATAACCTAAACATAGTTTATATGCAGTAACGTTCGGGCTTTTCTGGAAAATTATGGAACCATCAAACCAAAACCGGATGAATATTAGCACATTTATTTTACTTGCAAGGAGAAGAGTTTACACAATCTCTGTCTGAGCGCTCTGTTGTTGCTACAGCAAGTGGTCTCTGTTTTATAATAGTGTCTGAGGGGGAGAAGATCTCCTCCCCATATAACCCCCATCTCACTAAAAACAGAGAAGAGGTCACTAAAGTTACACACACACACACACACACAAACAAAGTATACATTATAACAAAGCCAGAGATCATTGTCTCTTTTACAACATCCTGAATGAAAATGCTGACTTTTATTACTTGTGACCCAGTTTACAACTTTTGACCTGGTTTACAGCCTGGGCCTAAAACAGGCACAACTAACCCTTCCTAATTTAACATTTTCCAAAGAGAAGTCACACACATGTCAAGACATAAGAAAAGGGACAGACAGACAATTGCTGGTAACAATACAAGAATAAGTAAGTACATACATTCCCATTACACAGGTTTAAGTTAATCCTTCAGGAGACAACACTGAGTGATAGTTTGTTTTCAAGTCTTACCAAAGTCATCAGCTTCTCATGAATTGACAGAGATCTTCTCCGGGCTAAAAAGCCCAGTAAATACCCATGTTTTTCTTCAGGTTGCACGTCTGTTTTGCAGAAAGTGCAAGTCAGTGTGGTTAGAGATATCGGAGCAAATGCAAGGCAAAGGCATGTAGCCCCTCCAACGCTACTGCCCTCTGAGCTGTTAACCCAAAAATAGACACTGTTGTGGTACAGAGTAAGTAAGTGGGTCAGGGGGATCAAAGAAATGAGAAAAAAGAGGAGTTCTGAAGCAGTTGGAGTGATAAATGAGATTAATAATAATTACTTTTATTAATATAGTATTGCTATTTGTCTATGGATAACTTCACATTCCATTATTTTTTTCTTGTCTTTGTCACGTGCATGTAGGTCTCAAATGATTGAAACAGCTGTAAGCTCAGCTTCATGACAGCAGTCATTTTAAGACCACGTGAACATATAATGCATGTTCACGTGTATTTATCCCCTACAACATTTCATCTGCAAGATTCAAACTTTCTAGTTTGCTGTAACAACAACCATGCACATGTTGAGATGAATCTTTATGATAGGCCATCTGCTCACAAGCTGCCTTGAGAGTTCAAGGATATTTAAAGGATATTTCATGTTAAACATTAAATGCATATTTAATGTTTCATTCATTTCAGTCAGTTAGGTTTACAAAAGGTGATCATTTTCCCTTTTCAAGCAATATCATTTCCTTCAGTTGTTGCGGTCGTCCATTCTTTGTGACGAGTCTGCCCAAACATCCTGACTGGAGTTAACCATTAAGGCAAAGTGGAGTACAAAAGCAGATGCACCTGGATGATCAGCAGATGTGTCCGTCCTGCTGTTTGTTTTGACAGCAGCGCTGTAGTATCTGGTTTAGTTGATCTGTTTCCCTTGAGGAAAACATTTTTGGTTTTTGGTTTTTTTTTTTTTCCAAATCAGTCTTTACTGATAATTCAAAAGATTCTCTCAAATGGAGACGAGACGCAGATTAGGGAAATATCGAGTGGAGAGGGAAGTGCTGGACGAGCAGAGGCTAGAAGAGGTGACACGCAGAAAAACATACTCAGACATCCATCCGCCTGTAATTGAACGGCTTAAAGATTCCTTGAGGTAAACTGCTTTTTGTACAAGAAACCTTTCTTTAGTGAATTCACACTATTTGCCATTGTAAAGACTCGTAAGTTTGTGCTTTCACAGATGTTCAGTACTTAAACTGAAGCGAAGTGTGGTGAGCACATTTCCTGTGCTGTACTGGCTGCCCAAGTACTCAGTCTGGGATTATGGCATGCCAGACCTCATCTCTGGGATTAATGTGGGCATTATGCACCTGCCACAAGGTATGACAGTAATGGATTTAACTAAATTGCATAACTAGTGATGCTATGATATTATTAAAGGCAAAGCCTTCAAATGTGCTTTGCAACTTGCATTTTCCTCAGGTTTGGCATATGCATTGCTGGCTTCTGTACCTCCAGTATTCGGGCTCTATTCATCTCTCTATCCAGCGTTAGTCTACTTCTTTTTTGGAACATCACGTCACATTTCCATTGGTGAGTACAATTGTGAGCAAAAACATTGCAAGAGCTTGTGAAATCCCTTACAATAACTTTTCACTGTATCTTTAACTGAATTCAGGTACATTTACTGTGCTCAGCATCATGGTGGGTAGTGTCACAGAGAGACTTGCTCCAGATGGGGACTTCCTCAAAACAAACGGGACCAATGTCACTGCAGAGGTGGACGTAACTGCCCGGGACTTGTACAGGGTTCAGGTGGCAGCTGCCACTACTGTCCTGGGAGGTCTTATTCAGGTTTGCAATAAATAAGACATCATGAAATCCATGTTTTGCTCTTACAGCTCCCAAAACAGAAAATGTTTGTGTGCATAGGTCCTATTGGGTGTGGTAAAGTTTGGATTTGTGGGGACATACTTGTCTGAGCCTCTGGTTCGGGCGTACACAACAGCTGCTGCAGCACATGCTGTGGTGGCACAACTGAAGTACATCTTTGGAGTTTCCCCCACACGGTTTAGTGGCCCGCTGTCTCTGGTCTATGTGAGTATGATCAAGTATTGACCCTGCTTGCACTGATGTTATTTAAAAAAAAAAAAAAAAGCCCTGACCTAATTGTTTTGTCTGTGGCAGCGGAGACAAAATCCAATATAATATCTACACACACAAATCAGCTGTATGTGTTTTCATCATGTGTTGTCTTATTTGAACTTTCCAAATGCTTTAGGACTCTATAACTGAGATTTTTCTGAACTGTTTATTCCCTGTTTTTTAATCTTTCAAACAGATATTCGTATTGAATAACAGGGGATTTTCACCCAAGCTTCTTTACTGCTTGAAAAATGCACTTGAATGTGTTTGAAAACAGGTGTATATCACCTTTTGTGGCTTGAAACCAAGCTGCGAGAAATCGGATAAACTAAGTCATGTGCGTTGGGGTCATGTATGAATTATTTATCCGTAACTACCCCAGTGCTTTGCCATTTTTGATTTTCAGACTCTGGTGGACGTTTGTTCTTTGTTGCCACACTCTCACATCCCCACGGTGGTGGTCAGCGCTGTGACGATGGTGATTCTAATTGCAGCCAAAGAGCTCAACGCGTTCCTCAGTGCGAAGCTGCCAGTACCCATCCCAGTGGAGCTCATCACAGTCAGTTGACACATGGAAACACGTTCTGGCCTCTTACTTGTTTTTACCTCTGCACTTTATGCTGCTGCTGATGATGCAGCACTGAAAAAGCACAGACACAGAGGAAATAAGCAGCTGAGTCAGCAGTGGTGCCTGCTGGGCCTCTGTATTTGTGCACCTATCAGCAAAAATGTGTAATCTGCACATAATAATTAGGTCCACAAGTCTAGTCTATGATTGATCACACTGTAACGATAGATGTTACAGAGCTAAAAATGTGGTGATGACTTTTTTTTTTTTTTTTAATTGCACATCCTTCCTTTGCATGCTTTAGATTGTGGCAGGCACACTGACATCATCCTATGCCCATTTGAACAGCAACTACACTATTTCAGTTGTTGGAGAGATTCCAAGCGGGTGAGTTTTGGATTTGTATTATACTACTTTTATCAAATTTCCATTAAAAAAAAATGCTTTTGTGCTAACTGGTTTCTCGTTTATCCCCTGCTTATGTGCCAGTTTAAGCTCTCCCAGTATACCAGCTGTGAATCTTTTTGCCGAAGTGATTGGCGACGCTTTTGCACTGGCCATTGTTGGATATGCCATCTCTATTTCACTTGGAAAAACATTTGCACTGAAACACGGGTACAAGGTGGACAGCAACCAGGTGAACTTACGTTCTCAGCCTCTACATACACCCACTTGGTCTTTCACCCCCTCGCTACCACTTTAAGACATCTTTTGTCTTTGTGTCCATCCTGCTGCAGGAGCTTGTGGCACTCGGTCTCAGTAATGCAGTGGGAGGCTTCTTTCAGTGTTTCTCTGTCTGTTCCTCCATGTCTCGAAGTCTAATCCAAGAGACCACTGGAGGTAAAACTCAAGTGAGTGATGAACAGAAGCAGCAACATAACACAAGTCAATACTGTGCAGGATTGTAAATAAAAACACAAGGTAATGATTAGTAATTTAAAAATATTCATTATCAATTAGGTTCATATTTAATGTCAGAACCAGTGGATATATATTTAATGCAAAAATATATTTATATAGTTTTTACATTAAACAGTTGGGAATTGTGGTCAGTACATGACAGTACATGAGAAATCTCTAATGTAGGGGACATGTCTGAGTACGAGCACTGACTGACTTGAGCTTCAGGCCTTCAGGCAGCTTGCATAACAGCACGCAGTTTAAAATCCTGCCTCTGTGATAGCAAACAAGACATGATGACCACATCTGAGAGAGCACTGTTAATTCTAAGCGATATTTAGATATTTTAGAGCAACAAACATAATTGTCCAGATGGCTTCTTTTTCAGGGATATCTTGTCTTATTTCAGCAAGATGAAGCCAAAACACATTTTGTACAGATTAGTTCAACACGGCTCTTTAGTTCAGACTCACTATCAACAATAAACATTTGGGGCATTATGAATAAAAAACACAACAAATGAGAGCCATATTCTTGAGCCGCTGAACTCCTACAGAAGATGCAGTATTTCATCGCTTATACATACAATAGGCAGATTTTCTCCCTTTTAATTTTTTTTTTTTTTGCACAGTTTTTCCTTGTGCTATCTTCAGTTAGATACAAGATGTTAGATACAAGTTTTGTTCAAAACTCTAATAGTGCTACAATATGCCCAATTTGTAATTATTACATTTTAAATGTATTTATGAGGTGAACAATCAATATACCCAATAATTTAATCATATAAAGCAGCTACAGTTTGGATAAATGTTTGCATGCTTTCAAATGTTGGAAATGTATGTTGCCATGTGACAAATATGCTAACAGGTAAATGTATTAAACAACCTTTGTGCCATGTTTGCAGATGGCTGGAGTGGCCTCAGCTCTAATTGTGCTTATGACAATACTGAAACTAGGAACATTGTTCCAGGAGCTGCCAAAGGTTTGATTGCTCCTCCACTTTTTGCCAATGTTGCAGTTAATGTGTTGACAATAGTACAGACTATGTGAAATGTCACTTGAATATTTATTTCATCTGATTATCATGTCGTTTTAGGCCGTCCTTGCAGCTATTGTCTTTGTAAATTTGAAGGGGATGTTCAAGCAGTACTCTGATATTGTTAAACTGTGGAGGAGCAGCAAGATTGATCTGGTGAGAGACATAATGAATCATGTGATCATTCTGCAATACATCATTTTAGAGTATTTCTTTAATTTTTGGCAGAGATTTGTGTTAATAATGAGTCATTCAAGTTCATTTCTCTTCCTAAATTGAATAATAAACCATTCTCTTCTCTTGCTTCATCTAGGTGGTGTGGTTGGTCACCTGGGTGTCAACAATGCTTCTCAATCTGGATATGGGTCTGGCGGCATCCATCACCTTTGCTCTGTTCACAGTTATCTTCAGGACACAGCTGTAAGATTGCTCTGCACTTTGTCATAGTGTATTTCTCTGTGCAGTGTCTGAGTCACGCAGTGAGAGATTCAACATTAATAATCAATGCTGGGCTGCAGGAGATCCCAGATGAGCCAAAATACAGAGTTTTTGTCTTTCCTGTTTTAGGCCAACGTATTCTGTTCTAGGAAATGTTCCAGGTACAGAACTCTATGTCGACATGGAGACACATGGAGAGGTGAGATAGATAGAAATCCAAAAATATCTTTCTTTTTTGTGCTGTCTGCACAAGGGCTAATGATAGTTTTAAATTTGACAGGCACAAGAAATTCCGGGTGTCACAATATTCCGATCATCTGCTACAGTGTATTTCGCAAATGCAGATCTCTACCTCGAAGCCCTAAAAGAAAAGGTTTGTTTTCCTTACTAACATTTATCTCAGCTCCAGAACTCCATCTTGAAACAATTTTTACTGCCAAGTAATCTGATTACTTAACATGCAATTTCATCAAGAGAATATTACAATATAGTAACAAATATCCACATAATCATTTCTCAACTCCAAGTCTGAGATATTTTTGACTTTTAATTTGATTGATTCACGTCTTTCCTCAATTCTAAATTTGCTTCTGTGTTTTCTTTTTTTTGTGCTCTGATTTTTCTCTTTTTTAAATCTGTTTTCAGAGTGGACTTGATATCAGTAAAATGATCATCTACAAGAGAAGGCAGGAGGCCAAGCAGAGAAGAAGAGAAAAGAGGGCTGAAAGACGGGCAAAGAGGCAAGCCAAGAGAGAGGTAATGGGGAGGAAATCATCAGCTTGATGGTTGTCATAATGTACAAAATATTAGGAGCACTACTGCATTTTTTTTTTAAATTTAGACCAATAGTTACATGCACTTAATGTAAAAATTGAAATCACATTATACTAGTCAAGTTTAGAGAATCTAATCAATGGCTCGAGTCTTCCTACTACTTTTAAAATAATTTCTTTCTCCTAATACACCTCAGAAACGGGCACAGCAGGATGCTAAACAGTTGTCTGGATTGCCAGAGTACTCTGTGGAGGCAGAGGACGGCTGCTGGAGGGACACATCATTAGATGGGACTATTTCAGAGAAGGAGGAGCCAGGCTGGACCGAGAGGGACAATGGGACAGTGTTTGTAATTCCAACAACCCCCCGAACGTCAGCTTGTCATTCCAGGTGGGAGTACCTGAAAGGAGGAGACCCTGATTGCACCAGTTTAGGGTGGATTTCGGAGCTGCAGGATGAGGACACCACCACTCTGGGCTCCAGCAGTGAGGACACTCTGAGTCGTGATCTGGAGCGGGTATCGCTTGGGTCTTTGGGCAAGTGGACCTGGGACATTCACTCCATCATCCTCGACCTATCCACAGCCAACTTCATTGACACAGTGGCTATAAAGACTGTGAAAAATGCAAGTAGTAAAACACGAAAAGGGGTGAGACAGAAAATGCCTCAAATGTCCTGAGATTTTCCTTTTCTGCAAAGCTAAGAGGAAAAGCCTCACACTTTAAACTATTGAGGCTTCAAATGCATTCACTTAATAATATATGATAATATATAGAAATAATTTTACAAACGTGATCAATGTAGACTGGTGTACTAGGGAGTTTTACAAGAAAGTTTAGAAACATTTTTCACTAAATATACTGTAGGCTTTACCACATCTTAATTGCTGAAACTAACATCATGAATTCCTTTATGGTCAAAATAAATGTAGAATTCAGTTATATGACTGTGAGTTATACTTATATATTATTTCATTTGAGTTAAAGCAGTTATTCAGTAAGACTGGATAGCAGAATTTGACAGGATTCAGTTATTCAATTCAGTTTGCTTCGAAAGCATCAATTCACAACAAAAATCGTCTGAAGACACTTCACACAGAAAGTAAACAAGTTCAAATGAATATAGTCCAGTTCAGTTCAATTATATTCTAACTAAAACAAATCTGCTGCAATCCATTTCTAAAAAAGATCTTATTTAAAGATAGAAAGAGGATAAATATTAAATATCTGTTGTACTGACAGATTTTCCAGGACTTCAGTGAGATTGATGTGGACATCTACATTGCCGGTTGTCAAGGTCAGTAAATACCTTCTCACTTTATTCAAGCTTTACTGGAAAAGTACGCTTCATCAGTCATAAACTGTTTCCTCCTCAGCACCTGTGGTTGAACAGTTAGAGCGTGGTGACTTCTTCTCTGAGATAATAACGAAGAGAAAACTTTTTGCTTCTGTTCATGACGCTGTGCTCTACTGTCTCAACCATCGCGGAGCTACGTCCTTCCCCAGATATGACCCAACAGCGGTGAGTGTTGCAGGACCATGACAAGATACAACACACAAGCTGTCTAGTCACAGACAGCGTAAGATTGTACAGCTGCTGTAGATAAACTAGTTGGGTCTTGTGACATTTTAAGTGATTGACAATATCAAAACTGTTTGATTTCAGGGTCTGCACAGTAGCACAAAACTTTAAACACTTCAACATATAAAGGAAATGAAGCACAGACGATGGAACGGGATGGAATATCACAAGCTGAGAAGTTTCATAAGCAAAATAAAGGATGCGAGCACAGAATGATTATTAAGTAACTATTTGTGTGTTAATGCTCCTTTTTAAACTTTTGACTCTGCTTTCATTTATCTCTTTCATTTTACTGCTGACTTGAGGTGATATTTATACATTTTATGTTTAAGTTATGTAAAACAAAGACTGACACTGAGGGTCCATGAGCTTAGTTTAACTTTATTAGGAGAGGAACGGTGCCTTTCAAATACTCAATAAATAAATAAATAAAATCTGAGAAATATCTTGTGCATTTGGATTTGTTGTGCATTCTACGACAAAACAGTAATAATGGATTCAAGGGACAAATACAAGGCATCATGCATCACACTGAGGGCGTGTGACCTCTCTTTTGGTAATGGCAGCCACTGCAGTTTTTCAAGTGCAGATTATTCACGGTTGCTCATTAGCAACAGTAAAATTTGAAAAGGTAATGCATGCAAACAAAAATGCTATTCAGAGTCCCAGTGTGTGACATTTGGGAGAATCTGCAGAGATAATGGTAACACAATATTCTGAACTATGTTTTCATCAGTGCAAGTAGACTTGGAAATGGGAATCACCATGTTATCATAGAACCAGCCAATCCTATCTATCCTCACATGCCCTGTGTATCACATCATCTTATCTCAAACACTCAGTGTGGCTCCGCCTTCTGTGTTCTCTGCCACTTTGGTTTCTTCTCCATGACTGGAAGATAAGGATGGAAAAGGAAGTATTTTTTGCAATCTGAAACTGTGCTGCTAGATTTCATTAAATCTTACATGCGCTCACACTCTTTTAAAGAGGCTGCAGTATGACCTAAAACAGATAAATAAAACAGAATAACAGAATAGCAGTATTAAAATGCATCTTTTGCTGTTGCATAAACCCTCTGTGACCTCATTCCCTGAATCAATCTTGCATCTACAAACTGGTCACAGAGGATGACTCCAAAAAATGTTGTGCACAGGACCGAGGAAGGCTAGGAATATATATATTTTTAAAATGTATATTTGGTCTATAAGCTACAATTCTTGATGGACGCTGGGACTCTGGATGTCTGTGTTCAAAGTCAGACCCTCATCATCCTCATCTTCTGGCAGCTGTGACACCAACTGCTGATAGCGAGCTTGCCGCTGGTAGTCCGGATCAATGTTTATCCATTTATTGGCAACCCACTTAGTGCCACGGGTGACTACACAGCCTCCGTGCAGGGCATATTCATCCTGCTCTCCCACCCAACCTGAGGGGGAAAATATGAACAACATGTCTAGCTTATATATACATAAATA
>JAOWBL010000235.1:0-18064 GCA_028564865.1 Zenarchopterus dispar | reverse complement strand
GATGCAAAAGTCCGGCGCTCTTTACTCTTCAACTGATTCCTTGGGGTCCTATCGTGATGACACACCCACAGAGGCCCAGTAAACCTTTCGTTCAAATGTTTTTTATTATTATTTTTTATATTCTTTCACCTTTTATTTTCTATATTATCATTTAACCATATGGCATGTAATGTTTTTTAAAGCTGATTTTCAATGAATCAATTCAAAATTTTTCACCTTAATAGTAATAATAATATACATGGATCCAGCAAGTTATTTATATAGTTTTAATACTCATAAAATAGTTTTGATTTAAAAGTTAGAACAGGATAAATGCTTATATTTTACATACTTTTACCTTCACTTCATACATCACACCTTTCATGGTCTTATTTTATGAATGATTTTTAAATGAATATCAAGGTTGTAAAAGAAGTGGTGTAAATTTCAGCATTCTCCCTTTAATAAAAAATAATTTATTTTCTCTGAATAGGAATATTTCTTTCTGCTTAAAAAATAAACGAACTCATTATTAACCTCCACAGTTATTAACTTTGTCCACAACTGAACTCAAGAGCTAATATAGAATATTAAATCAATTAAATATTACCATTATTTTTGACAGTGCCATTAAAGATGTGGTATTTTTATGCTATAATGTCAATCAAAATCCACCACTTTATAAAAGTAATATATATGCATATGCTGTTGTTTACATTATTCTCATATATACATATTATCATTAACCTGTCAGTCTTTTTTACACAAATGTCAATACTTTTACTGCCTTTCATCTTAATTACCACTTTCTTTTTTTCTTTTTGCAGATGTCAGATGCAAAAATCCAACACTTCTTACGCCTCTAGTGATGCACTGGGCTCATATCCTGACGTAACAGCTGCACAGGCCCAGTAAAGCGTTGGTTCAGGTGTTTTCTTTTATTATTATTCTTTTTTAATTTAATTATTTCACTTCTTCTTCTATTTGGTCAGTAAGGCCTCTAAATAACGTGTTAGTGAGGCCTGCTGCTGGGACTCAAACACGCCACCTCTGCTGATACCGGAGATCACATCAACCACATCAAAATCTTTCCACAGGCGAGGCGCCGCTGAGAACTCCCCGCTGGCCGTCATTATCCGTTTTATTTATTTCTCATTCTTTTATTTATTTAACATAGTTTTTCCACCGCATCTGTTAAGCAAAGACTGCTTGGCAGGCGACGAGCTTGTCTGTTTAACTTGACAGCTGTAGCTGTTTATCAACCTCTTGGAGACACAATAATGCTGAACATCATCGTCTTGTTCAAGAGCTGCTATGATAAGGAGCCCAAATCCAGGCCGGTTTTAGGCTAAAGATGGGACACTTTGAAGTCTGTAAGGATCCCCGGGGAACATCTGTGAGTGTGTGTGCACGTGTCACCTCTGGGACAGACTGTGTAGGTCGTTTTCGATTTAGCAGGGTGCTTCAGCATTCCTGCCTTCGCGTCTTTATTTTTTATTATTATTATCATCATCATCGGGAACTCTGGGAGTCTGACCAGTCTCATCGAACGAATGAGAGGTGGATGTAAAGAGAGAGAAATTCTCTTCCGTTTGCTTTGCTAAGTTTGGTTACCCGCAAAGACATGAGATAAAATGGACAGTGACAACGTGAGCACCTTTTGGAGAACTTTTTCAACTGGAAGTGACCACATGAAAAAAGGCAGAGTGCTCTGAAAAAAAGCGGCCACATACGTGCCCTCCTCACTGGTGAGGGGAAGTACAAGACACTAGCACTTAGAAAGAAGTGCCGTGTGGACCCTAAATGACCTCATGAACCTCAAAAACTCTGAAATCTAATTTCCTCCTGTTGTTTGGATGAACAGAGCCACCTCACATCCTTCCTTTGCTCTCTTGCATGTTTGAGACCAAGAGATTTTCATCATCCACGACTGAACTGCCCAGACGTAGTGTGTGTTCATGTGTGTGTCTCTGTCTGTGTGTGTGTCTGTGTGTGTGATAACAAGCCTGTTTGTGTTTGAAACAGCGAGCGAGACAGATCTGAAAACGCACAAATGGCTCGAGAACTCTGTAATATATCTGCGTAAATATTCCATGTGTTCAGGTTTTTTCAGGTCAAGTTTAGTCAGTTTTCCGTGTAAAAGAAAGAAAGTCAAGGATTTTGACTGATGTGTTGGGGTTTGGATCTGAGGACGGTTAAAAAAGAAAAAAAAAAAGAAGATATGTTGAAGATGTTGGTCAGATGAGGTGCTTTGAAACCTGAATGATGACCTTTATCGTACCTGTTTGTCTCCGGTCGTCTCTGTCTTTTCACAGTGTCTCTAATTTAACTGCAATGTCTTTAAATAAACTCAATAAAATGAACAATGTGAAGTTTGTCACACTTTTAAAAGTCATTTACTGGGCTTTTTGTTGACACGCTGGTAATTGGAAACGCTACCAGTTCAAACACTTGAGCTTTTCCCTCCTCTTTCACGTAAGTTCCCACAGGTTTAAGTTCCCTCATGATCTGAAAAAGTCCACTGGAGTCAAATCATTCAAGAGGGAAAAAGAAATAAACTGAAGTCTTAAACTTTAAGGAAACAATGACTTTGTCTATCCACCTATAATATGTCTGTTTTTACTTTTTTTTTTATAATTTTCATCACACGCAGAGCTGATATGTAATTGCTAACTTTATCTACCAATTAAAATGTGTTTATTTATGAATTATTTATGGGAATAACAAACTCAAATGATAAAAAATGTATTTGAATTAAAAACAAGAGGCAGTTAAAATGGAGGTTGACTTAATAAAGGGTAATAAACTGTGAAGCAATTTGATTAAAACAGTAGTGATAAAATAAAAAACAGAACTGTTTTTTTTTTCTTCTATTTTCTGTCTTGCAGGCCTCAGGGTGAACGACGCAAAACTGAAATTAAAAATTAAAAAAAAGTGAAAATGCTTGTGGTTTAAATCGAATGAAAATGTATGAGAATTTAAAAACAGTGGGAAAACTTACAGAAATTTTGTTTGAAATTGTTTCGTTCTAATAAGTAGTCTAATATTTATTCTTTACAACATTCACTGTCACATTATCAGCAACGACCGGTAATCCATATTTCCAGACCCCTGCTCTGCTTGTTTATCAACACTTATTGCAGTTTCAGTCATAATGACCCTGTTCTTTTATAATGAGACTTTTTTAATGGACTATATTTGATGGTGCTTCAGACTTTTGACAAAAAAAACCAACTATTTTATCTTAAATTTCAGCTCGAATCTTAATTTTTCCAATAAAAGTTTTCTAATTTTTCAAAATAAAGGTGGTATATCAGCATAAGGAAAAATATTCATGTGAAATGAATGCAACTGTCAATAACCAGAGGTATCTACTTTCAAATGTATTCATGAAACAGTACAGAAATAAAATAATAATAATAACAACAACAACAATAATCAGTGCCTTCAGAAGAATTACTTTATCATAAATAAGTATGATGATGCAATGTTAATTTCAGTCAGAGGCCTATAAGACGTTGCTTCTGCAGTAAATTAGTTTGTCTTTAGGAAACTAAAAACAGATATAATCTTAAGCTGGTCATGTCAAAAACAATAAGCTCAAAGTGAAACAGATGTTTGCTCTTTAAAAGACAAAGACAAATGCTAGAGGACGGAGGATCTGTTGTAGTTAAAAGTTAAGCGAAAAAGTGTCACCAAAGGAGGTGGGAAATGTCTCTTTACATCTTATTTTTTTGTGACTTTTGTGAAACTATACACTAAGTGAAAACATCAAGTTGTTGAAAATCTAAGTCTTTTATGTGCTTGCAGTCATGCAGCATGTAGCCAGGTGGGTTACAGTTTAGTGTCACAGGGTTCTTCACTTCCTGCAGGTTTTAGGGGGCAAACGGTGAAGGTCAGGCTCACTAATCATCACTGTATTATTGATGCAGCAGATCCAGTGGCAGCTCAGCCCCCCACTGAGTGGAAGACAGTCATTAACCAGTGGGAAACAGCAAACTGTGTTGCCAACATGCTCTAGGCTGGTTATTTCACAAATCTAAAACCTTATTATTGAACCACCGAATAGACTGTTTTTAAGGGACAACAGTCATGTTATATTTGTGCTTTAGTCAATCAGTCACATAGAAGCAAAGCATATATGGAACCTAAAAAAAAAAAAAAAAGATTAAAAATCCTTGAACTGAATACAATAAAATTAATAATAAAATACATTTATACTCAAAATTTATCAGAACAAAATCTGCTCACATTAACTCTTAACAAACACTGCAGCCTATTCAAATTAGCCATTTTTTAGGTAAACCAATGGACATGAAAGGGTTTAAAAATTGTGTTTGGAGGAAAAAATACTCCCCATGATAAAAAATGACCAACAGATGCGGTGAACTTCACAAATCTGTGTTAACCTACTTCTCACGCCTTTTAGACTTGATGTGTTTAGTCATTAGTGCATATCTGGGTGCATAATTAACCCAGTTTGTAAAAGGAAAAAAAAAGCACAATTGCGATTTGAAATGCTCCCGGGCTTCATCAAATTTTCATACTTGGGCCATAGAAGTGTGATTAAAACACAAGCACATATGCACATTACTGTGTTTGAATATTTTTAGTGTAGAAAGAGGACGTTGTACAAAGGAATCTTTAACTGGGGAGGATGAGAATAAAACTATTTACATTTGATTCAAAAGAAAAGATCCAACAAAATGTTGTTTACAGTGCTAAAAATATCTCATTTAAAAGCTCAGCTTGATGTTTAACCTTCCTGCTTCATCAATCATGCCCTACTGTATCAACATTTTCATAAATAATGATCTACATTTGAGGGCATACAGCAGTACAATGAGGAGCGTGACTGGGTCGCATCCTTTACAAAACAAACACATAGTGACAAAACAGTTACTGTTCTCAACAGTTGCCTTTAAAACCTGATCATTTGTGAACCATTTGGAAGAGCAGTTGAAATGAGTGAATATGCGTCCTCATGTGGACACACATTTTTGTTACACAAATGTGTGTTCAGTACCAGTGGGGGCTGGGATGCTGATGGATGGGGGGAGGGTGGGGTGATTCAGAGACAGTCAGGAAGTGGGGAATAACTGCAGGAGAGCTGGATCCTGAGCCTGTTTCCATGGTAACCTGCCACTGGACCATGCGGAATCGTGGATGAGGTTAAAAGGGGGTTTTGCGTGTCAGTATGTACGTATGCGGCATGAAGAGCCGGGCAGGTTCAGCTCATGAATGGCTCGGGGCAGAAACGTCTAATTAAGGACCGGTAACCCCGCCCCCCCCTCCTCTTCATGAACAATAAATGAGATAATGGTTCTTTTTAGCTTCTGATGTGTCCATGTGTGTTAAATTTGGACATGGGTGAGCTATATAGTTTCATTTTAATAAATTTCTTCGGACCTTGTCAGCCTAAAATAAAGCAGAAGATTTTTTTGCGTCAGGATGCTACACACCAGTTCATGACTATAGAAAAAGTCTTGGAAAACAGCGTCAAATGTAATCATTCCTGAGTCTTTCTGAGGTAGACCCAGGAGAGAAGCCTTTGTTTAGTTTAGCATTTGTTAAAACACATTTAAACCGTACCAGGTCTTTATCAAGGTTAAAACAAACAGACAGATGGGATCTGGCCCTCTTTTTATTCTGCTGTGTTTTTTGCTTTATGCTTTAATGCTTGGTGTCTGGTTGAGCGTGTGTTTCTGTGATCTATGTTGGCTTTGGCACACCTGCTTTTCATCAGCTCCATCATTCTGTCTGTCTAACATTTCCACCTCCTTCGTGATGGAGACGGCCGACCGCTCATGACTGAAGTGAGCTATCTTGACTTGCCAGTGCCTGATGTTTTCTGTTGTTTTCTGTCTCCCTCTGTGTTCCTGATCATCACCTGATTTTACTGTGGACTCTTCTGTGTGGCCATGACTCATCCAACACTCAAAGTAGTCCAAGGACTTCTCTCTACAACTTTGTTTTTGGAAAATAAATTGTTAATCCAGCATCTGATGTGCATGCTCTGCATTTTGGGTCCAGCCAGTTATTAACTAAAGTCTTTGTTGCTGATTTGAAGCAAACAAAAAACAGAATTATAAAACAGACTGTGTAAAATAAGAGAAGGATAAATACTAGAGATGTGAAAGTGGAAATTAGAAAAAAAGAAGTAAGAATTTGACAAATTAAATAAAAAACTCTCAACACAAGAATTTAAAATAACTAAATGAAACTCAAATTCCAATCAAGCAGTTCCCTCTAAGCCACTGCATTGGCCAGGCAGTCTACACACTAAAGGACGTTTTTACTACCTGTCATTCTTTAATAAGAAAGGGGAGAAAGGATGCATATTCACTAATTTAAACTGCTTATCCATTTTTTTCCTTTTGGGGTCACCACAGCAGATCTCCTGTTTGATTCTATAAGCTCACCTTCACACCAACCAGCTGCAGATCCAAGTTAGTGATTTATGAGCAGCATCATACACTCCTGTCGAATAATCTGGTTTAGTAATGAGTTACACACTCAGAGATAAGTGAGGGCCATAACCTCAATGATGTTATCTGAGTCAGAGGACTTACAGGGACAACAGAGAGCTCCTCTTTATCTCCCGCCTATCAGTCTTTAATATTTAATGAACATGGAGAGGCTTCAGAGGACTGCAGGCGTATCTGATTTTTTTTTGAAAAAACCTCTTTATAAGTGAATGATAATACTCTTAAACCACAGAAAATTGAAGCAATAAATAAAACTGAAACATTTTATCCTGACTGTGCTATTAAACTATGAAATGCCTTGATTTTCCAAACCACTTCACAACTAACTGAGCATTTGAGAGTTGGCATCCTTCCCTGCTCGTCCCTGCTGGTCAGACCTATTTACCCAGTTTAGCTGGTCCCATATTAGTTTGGATTCCAGTAACGACTGTAAGTCTTAGGTTTATCATTTTAACCCCATGAAGGTTTACTGTTAACATCTACAATGTGAGACACTGTCTATCAGAGGACTGTATTCTTGTAAGCAGATCAAAGAGTTGCTGATAAGCTTTTAAATTTGACTGAAGAAAACGATTCTTTCAATAATGACTTTTGCACTAGTTTACATTAAAGATCGTACTTTCCTTTACTGGTCTCCATGTATACACAATTGGAGATGAAATGCTTTCAAGAAGAGAAAAGATATAAAAGACATTTCTTAACCCGCTTTATTTCTCACCTATTATTATTGTTATTTTATTGATGTTTGACCTCTTAAACCAAATTATTCCTTCACTGTAAGGCCAACTCGTGACCTCTGTTTAGAGGGAGTTCAGAAAAAAAATCCTATCTAACTAGACATTTTTGCTTTTTACATTTTACTTTATCAGGAAAAAAAACATGCACACACACACACACACACACAACGTGATCTACAAAGTCTTTCTAGATGCTGTGTTTGACAGAAAGACTGTTGACATTTGACTTCCTTATGTGGGGTTGCTTGTGGATCAGTTTGCCCTCTTTTTATTTTCTTTTGCACAAGTTAAACATAAAGTCAGTATGCCATCAACAAAACCCTGTTGATCAACTGTTATGGCAGTTTTTCTCTTGCAATTGAAATTGCTCTTTACATAGAAGAGCGTTGACACTGTCAGATGAAAAGGACATTTAAAAAAATAAAAGCACACTATACAAATGAATCCTTGTGCATTCAATATTGTTGAAATTGTTTTAGTTTGATAAAATGTTTTATCAAAATAGAAGAAGATTGTCATGAATTTTTTACTTTGATTTTCTGGTGACTCAGAGGGCTCAAAATGATCAAATTCTTTAATTCTAGCAGATTTTAGTTGCTATAGGTAACTAAAAGGGTTAGCCCTTTTTTTCTTGGGTATTTTATCTCTCAGTGTGCTCAATGATTCCTGTCAGCTATGAGACTAGAAGGAAGTGACCAGTCCTGGAGCTTCACCTGCTGGTGATATGATGGACTTACAGGCATGCTTTCAAACGTTGCACCACTGAATTCACACGGTCCTTCATTCTGCTCTACAAGTGAACAAATGAATATTTGCTTCTGCAGCATGTTTTAGATTATGTCCCTAACATCTTGGCATTCACATACAGCCTTTGTCTAGGTTTCTACTAGATTTTGCTGCTTAAAAGTTACATCTTCAGGCTTTTTCAACATGTCTATCCACAAAAAGATCAGATTTTGTAACATGTAAAGAGCATTTGAACTTTCTCGTCTACTGCCACACATGTAAGTTTAAGGTAGGTTTGTAAAACTCCCGGGGAGATCAGTTGTATGTTTGTTTGACATGACTGACCATGTCATGTCAAACTGAACTGAATTTTCTTTGATTTTCACTAAATCTGATCTCAGTCCTGCAACACTTTATACAAGCAGGATCACTGATAACATCCAGCAGACGGTCTCATTGTTCAGCGACCATATAAAAATAACACATTCGTTTAGACACAAGCAACATTTTGAAAAAAAAAAAAAATCTCAAAAAATGTAAACAATGACTACAAAAACAAATCTACATTGCAATTTTACTAGCCTTCACACTCCTCCACACATCATTTTTTCCACATTTTTCGGTTTTATCTTGAAATGGGATCGGTGTTTATTCACTTTCAGAAGCTCTCACTGCTGTGTTATCTGAGCAAGGTAATCTGATAGTCTCACATTGTGAAAAGCAGAAGGAAACTCACACCGGAGCTCTTGAATAGGAGTTAAAAATGTCACGTCGGTCTGGTTCAACCAAGTCAGGAACCTGCTCAGCTTGGAGCTGCAATGAAATCGGTTCATCGACAGGTCAACATAGTGGAGGGAGCGAAATGCTGCAGGTTCAGGGGAAGCTATGAAGTTGTTTGAGATGTTGAGCCTTTTTAGAGTTTTAGGTAACACATCAGACTGGAGATACGTCAAGGCGTTGTGTGAGAGGTCCATGTCCACCGCTGAGGTGAGGCCCTTAAAGATGCCTCCAGGAAGAGACTGAAGCTCATTGAAGCTCAGGATGAGACGGGTCACATTTCCAAAGTTGTCAAACAGATTCAGGCATCTGCCTTGAGCCCATAAGTGCTGCAGGGAGAGGCCGTGAAGATCCAAAACTTTGACATTATTTGCACCGACCTGCGAACTGGCCGTGCACCACCTGACTCTGTTCCCTCCGTAAAGTAAAAACTGGAGCCTCTTAAATTGATCCAGAAAGGTGTAAACATCCCCCAGGTTTGTTAATCTGTTGTCCTGAATGCTCAGATACGTGATGTTACTGGCAAACTTGGTGAGACCGTGCACAGATGAGGGTAGCAGCTTGTTGTCATTTAGCAGGAGGTAATCTAAACTTGGCAGAGCTGCAGGAAAAGCTAAGTCTCTCAGAGAGTTTCCAGTTAGGTATAATACATTCAGGTTGGGAAGTCCACTAAATGAGCCATAACCTAAACCGCCAATGTGATTGTGAGACAAGTCTAACAACTGCAGGTTTGTCAGAGAGCCAAAAGTGTGAGAATAGATTTCCCCGAGCAAGTTGTGTGACAGGTTAAGCACTTTTAGATTATCCTGAAGACCTTGAAAGGCATGTCTGTGTATCTGATTCACTCTGTTTCGAGAAAGATCAATAGCTGTGACTTCTTTTAGTGGACTAAAAACCCCCTGTTGCAGTGCAAATATCCAGTTTTTTGACAGATCCAAAGAGAGGACTGAACTGTTTTTCAGTCCTTCAAACGTACTGTGGTCCGGGTCAGGGAGATTCCTGAATGAAAATCCTCTCCCCATATGTCCTGAGAGTTTGAGGTGAGAGATCTTTGCTCCTTCAACGGCTCTGAAAAACAGCTTTAAATCGTCCACACTGAGCCAGTTAAGGGACAAGTCGAGCAGCTGGAAGGACATTCCTCTGAAAGGATTCCCACATTTCTGCCAGTCAAAGTTGCTGTTTGACATTGCTTTCAGAGGGACAGAGTCCAGGCTGAAGAAGGAGAAGTGTTTTCCTTTGAAACCAACGAGATCAGACTCACACATTTTATCAATGTTATTGAAGTTTAGATTCAGGCCTGTCAATTTGGTCATGTTTACAAAGAACATGGAGGGCTGGAGTCTCCTTATCTGGTTACCAAAGAGGTTCAGAGTCTCCAAAGAGGAGAGCGGCTGCAGATAATTATCCTCGAGAATCGATTCGTTGAGAGAGCACTTGTCCAAGTGGAGATCCTGCAAACTTGACAATCCGGCAAAAGCCAGTGGCTCAAGCTGAAGGCGAGTGTTTAAGCCAAGCACCAGCTTCCTCAGACGCCTCTGTCTGCTGAAGGCGTTGCTCCTGATCACAAGTGGCACCTTCTGCAGCCCGAGGTCCAGCTCCTGCAGCTCACTGAGCCCTGACAGGGAGGTGCTGTTGATCTCACTGATGTAATTCATCTCTAGGTGCAAGTGGGTGATGTGGGGAGGTAGAGGAGGAACCCATCTGAGTTTCCGGTAGGCACAGTGGGCAACTGAGCCCTTAATGAGGCATGATGGGAAACAGCCTGTAACCTGCAAACGGTAATTAAAAATGAGTTTCATAACACGAAGGGTCGTGTGTCATAATCTTCTCTGCTTTGCTTTCATGTTTGAAAAATCATACCATCACACATTTAACACTAATGAAAATAATTATTTTATTAACATTTAAATAACATGTTTACATACCTGTAAAGCGAGACAGATGGCGACCACATGAAAGTGCAGTGTCCACATGTTTTCAGAGCTTTCTCACTCCGACGCAGACCTCTCGATTCTGAAGCTCCCTGTAGACGGGTTTTTATCTGTGACTGCTTGCGTCACTGCTCACATTGAACGGGAATTTCCTTTCTTCACAGAGTCCAGATTTGCGTAAAATTGAGGGCATATTTGCAGTCCTTTGCTGTTGCCATGTATCGTTGAGGTTAGGCAAGCATACTGGGTTACACAACTGGTTGGTTGTTTTTCAAAAGATTTAATGCCAAGCTAGTTCAGGGTCAGTGAAATTTACAGTAGTTAATAATATGTCCTCTGATATCAGTGAAACCAAAGACAAAAATGCAGAAAACCGAAAAGAATAATGGCATTGGAATTTTTTTAAATGCATATCTGGTATATAATAGCGTCTATAGAGTTATGTAAACATGTCAAAAAGAAAGTGTGAACTCTCTGAAGTCTAGGATTTTGCAGATTAGGACATGTGAACTCTTTTGGTCTTTACCAAGTCTTAAAACTTCATTTGAACCACAGAGAGTCATATTACACAGTCACTACTCAAGAAAAACCCAGCCAAAAGCAGTAACAGGATTCAATAGCAAGTAGAACCACTTCTAGCAGAAATTCCTTCAAGTTATTGCTTTCTGCATGATCTTCTTAATCTCATGCTTTGGTCAGACGTGGTGCCTGGCTTTGTGACCAAACATTTCTGCTACGATCAAGTTTGTCCAAAGCACATTCTTTCTAAAGTCATGTGGTTTTGTTTAGGGGACACTTTGCAAGACGTCTCCTGCTAACCCTTAAAAAACAAGCCATTAAAGTCCTTTTTTTTTCTGTTTGTATTTTTATGAACCTTAACGTTGTTTTTCTTCTTTGTTTTGTTTCTTGTTTCGGTTTCTCTCAGCATTGCATGCTCTTTGAGCTTGCAGGGCCATCTATGAACATTTGGCTACTATCTTGAATGTTTTCCACTTGAGAATAACCCTTTGCACTTTCTAAGTGGTGTTATCACCCTCACACATCTGTTTAATAGATAATGGCAGAGTAATACATCAAGCCAGTGTTGCTCTTAATCCAAGACTGTGTTTTATTTTCTTTAAATTTACATAAAATACACATATGTCCTAATGAAGTACATCATCTTTTAGAGTTCACTCTAAATCTTATCTTTAGGATTTTGGCCCTAAAGGGGCCCTCCATGTTTATTGATCAATAACTCTTTAGGTTTAAGATAAAATGCAGTTATATTAGTTTGGCCACATCCGATTATCATTAGCTTAATATTTATTAAGGTGATTATTAAAATTTTCATTTTTACATTATTATTTCAGTTTTCTATTTAGTGCAGACTGGGGGTGTGGGGAGGTGGACAGAGAAGGGATAGTGAATTTATACTGAGGTGGGAACTCTCAGACAGGAAGCCTAGATGAAGACCAAAGAGGAGATATATGGATGCGATGAAGGAGGACATGAGGGTGGGTGGTGTGAGAGAAGATGCAGAGGATAGGGTTAGATGGAGAGAGATGAGTTGCTGCGGTGACCTCTGAAGGGAGCAGCCAAAAGGAAAAGAAGAAGAAGATTTCAATTTTCTATTTAATCTAATTTAGTCTGTGGCTTTCATCCTGTGGGAGGCGGGACATACCTGGACAGGTTTCCAGTCCTTCAGAGGGTACATTGTTTCAATGAGTTACTTGTATTTTAATGTCTCCATGATCAGTTGTTCCTCTTTCACAGTTTCCTCATTCCATCATCTGAATAACCAACATTTCTGCTCTTTACTTACCTGTTTACTTGTCAGATTTAGGAGTAGTGTCAATTTCAAAGCTATGTGTAAGACGTAGATTGATGTTCTGGATACGACACAAATTTTTTATGTGTGGCAAAGTTCAGTATCAAATAATGATTTTATAAGTTCTGATGTTTCGCTTTATTGGGCTTGGTTTTCTTCTCTACGTTGTTTATGTGTTTATTTGCTTGATTCCTTGTTCTGCACTGTCGTCTGATTTATGTTATATTTTACATGTGGTTTTTCTTCTGGACTTTAATTTCTTTTACTTCCTGTTTTATTTTGTAAAACATGCGGTTGTTGAACCATTTGTTTAGTTTTGCTTTTGTTGGTGACACATTCTGATTCCTCTGCTTAACCCTTTCAGAGAGGAAGCAGAAACCACCATTACAGTGCTAAGTTAGTCGATTTAAATGTGTGAAAATATTAAAATAGGCACAACTCAGGAACCACTATAGTATGAGACGCAGTGACTCTTAAAGCATGTTGGGAATAAAACAGAAAGTGATATTTTGCAGTTTTTGATTTCTTTCAAGGTCTAAAGGATCTTGTTTGGTACAAAAGGGTTTTGATGGGGGCCACTTTTAGTTCAGGGGAATTTGAAAACCTATTTAGGCAATCACATTTTCTCTCTCCCACAAATAATCAGCAAATAACTAGATTTGTCTGTGACAGGAACAACTGACTGCCAAAACTACAGCACATTGTTCTTTGTTTTGCTCCGTAATTATACGCTCAGGTTTCATTTGTTCAGGGCCAGATCCTCGTCTTTCTTGGTTTGAATGTTTTGGGTTTCCTCATCTTTGTTTCCTGCATCTGTTCTTACTTTTGTGGCTTTTTGGGATAACCAATCTTTTTTTATTATTTTTTATTTTTTATTAATAACTTTGTAAATAAATTTGCTTCTCCTTTAACATCAACCTGCCTCCACATGTGACTACATTTGGGTCCTCTGATGAAAGCTATTCTCACTAATAACAACATATCTAAAAAAAATCAATGAGGTGTTTTTGTTCATAATGAAGACTCAAAAAGAAGAAGAGTTGGTGTTTGAACAAGTAATTATTATGTAATTTCACTATCCATGCTCATGATTTGCTTATTGAGTAGTCCAAAAATAAGAAAAAATACTGTTTACATTTATATTTGTGCTCTAGTCTAACTTGACACTCCTGTGAAGACAATTATGTAAGTGTGTGTGTGTGTGTGTGTGTGTGTGTGTGTGTGTGTGTGTGTGTGTGTGTGTGTGTGTGTGTGTGTGTGTGTGGTTTAATCACACATGAATGGCGAATTTCACAACCTCTGGAGAATAAAGCTTAGTAAAATACAAGTACAAGGAGTAAGAAAGACACTGAAAAAACTAACACTACTTAAACTATAATTTAAGTATATAGTTATAAAAGAAAACTTGGATTGTCTTAAAGACACAAAGGGTTGGATATTTTTAAACTTCAGATCATATGAAGACTGATGCAGTTGTCTGCAGACCCAAGCATCTCACTGTCTAGCCATGTTTGGCATCTAGTACTGCTGTGAGGAACTTTAGAAGTTAAAAAAGAAAAAACAAGCAAAATTTGTCCTTTAATTCACACACAGGACAAGTTTCTGGGACTATGCTCAATCAGCTTCTTACTGTTGCCAAAATTAGGAACTTTTTTTTTTTGTTCCACATATTTGTAACTTTTAATGTTGGACTATAGCAATTCTGTGTCTTGTTGTATCCCAGAATCTCCCTGAAAAGTATCCAGCTGATCCAAAATGCTTCAATGAGAATTCACACGGGGGGAGAAACCAGGACAAAATATAAAAGTCTCCTCCTCACAAATAAACCCCTTAAGAGCAAAGCTCCTTTGTATATTAAAGACTTCATAACTGCATATTTTCCCAATACACCACTTTGCTCTCAGATTGCAGGCTTACTTGTGGGTCACTGAGTTTCCAAAAATAGCATGGGAGGCAGAGATGTTCAGTTATCAGGCTTGTCTCTGAGCAGCGCCCAATTTGGGTTCAGGATGCACACACCCTCTCTAACATGATGATTAAAACCTTCTTTTTAGACAAATATTATAATTTGGCATGGATCAGGTGACCTTGAGTGATATTTTTTGAGTTATGCTGTTTTAAGGCTACATTACTGGGGTACTTTCCTGACTCTGCTCTTTTTACTCTCTAAATATGTAAATGTCATTATTGTTGTGACTGCCTTTATGTATCTCTTTTTTCTGTCTCATCGCTGGATTAATCCCTCAGTATTTGTTAACACCTCTGCCCTTTCTTCTAACTTCCAACCAGTCAAGACAAACCTTCCTGGGTTTGTTTTTCCTGGTGTCTTCCTGTTCTTTGGGAGTTCTTCCTCTCCATCAAGCCGTTAGGATGGAGGATTACACCAAAGTGAAGATCTGTCCTACATAAATCCATTTTTAATGTAACTGGAATGAACTTTCCTATAAATGGATTACAACTAATCGGATTTAAATGAAACACAATAAGACCATAATTTGACTGAAAAGAACTGTATTTAATTTGACTTGTACTAGACTTGTTTGCTTTTTCTGTTATGTGAGTTGAGGTGACTTTATATTTAATTACCCACTATAGAAGATTTGGAAACACTTATAATATTTGAGGATTATAATTTTTTAACATTTATATCAAAAATTAATTTAAGAAATTACTAATCTGATATTATATTGCTAGACAAATTTGAATATTGGGTCCACTGTAAATAATAATATTTATCAATTATAAATAAATATGCACAAATAAAAAAAGCACTTAGTAAATTATCAAATTTTCTTAAAGCTCAGATTTACTATTTAGATGTCTGCAACTGGAGATTTACATGAATAAGGCTGCTTTAGAAGCTAAAATTAATGTATAGTTTTAATTAACATCCACATGCCAGAGTACAAAAGGCCCTTTATTTATTTCAGTGACATGGTGCAAATGCCAAAACAAACGTTCACACTTCCTCTTCAAGGCATCTCTAAACTATCTGGATTACTTACACTTTCTGGGACCAAAGTCGAAGCACTGAAACAAACATGTCAAACAATGATTCATTTGTGTCCTTTAATTTAAAGAAATGATAGTAATTTTGTATGTTTTTAAATGTTCAAAAACAATATTTTCACTGTTTTACAGTTTCGCTGCTCATCACTTTCAATAAACCTGATTTCTGGGCTGAGTAAAGCTTTTTGTCCTGCTTGTCAACTTGATTAGCTTCATTGGAAGATGACCCCCACTCCCACCCCCGCTCCCCATCCCCATCTTGTGAGATCACAGTGCAACTAGGAGAAGCCTTGTCTTACTGCTGTCACGATGGCAAATGACAACATCTGGAATCAACACTGTTCAAGTACTGCAGATTAAAATGTAATTATTGGAAGGGCATAACTTTATGTATACTGAGCTACAGAACTTCAGATTTAGTTATATGTAGCTACTAGTAGATATAAAGTTAAAGCAAAACACATCTCCAGATGCACGATAACCGATGTTGCACAAGATCTGAAGTTATGAAGATATGACACTGCTAGCTACCTAATATTAGATCTAAAGATATATGTTTTCATCTGGTGCTCAATAGCTCTGTAATCTATGGTAACTTCACAATGCACGTGACCATTATCTTTAGCTTTCTAAGGCAAAGATTGCTATTACATGACTTTAGGTAACTTTAGTAGAGTGAAAAACATTCTTGCTTTGATTTACCTTAGAATAAAAGTAGACTTGGTCAGTGATCTTCTAGGAACTTAATCCAAAGCAGACATCTAGCTCTGTTTTGTTTGGCTGGAAATGGGGTAAAATAAACTTGAATAGCCATTCTCTCAGATTGCCTTGAATCAGAATTACAAGTACCCTCAGAACATTGTTTTATTATTTTATGATGTAAACACCACAAGATGGGTGTTGAGGATAGTCTAATGTTGTGGAGTTCACAGGGCAAAAATGTCCAAGTTCTGCTCTACGATGTCTGAAATAAATACTGCTGGAGCTGCAATGAGGACTGGCAGAACCTGGGGAGGAGAGCGGTCAACTTTTGGCAAACAGCTCAATTATTTAATTTGGAAGGCTCCTGGACTGGTCCAGAGAGAAGGTGGTTTGACTGGTGGACCAAGCTGATGCAAGAGCAGCCAACAATGGCAAGAGGCCTTTGTGCCAAAAATCCTTGGTTAGCCCTGGATAGCAACCTTCAGTAGGGGGTTTAGGGTTATTCTTTAGCTAAACTTCACCCTTGGACTCTGCCAGGTCAAGCCAGAGCCCATCATAGCGGGCTGTTAGTACATTTGACAGCATAACAAGTCATGTTATGAAGTCACATTAGAAGCTGATCGTATTAGCTTCTTATTCATAGCTGAAGTCAGGTTCACTTAATGTCCTATGTAGCTAAGCTGACAACTAGCCATTTCAAGGTTGTCTGTTTGACTCTCAGGTTTTGTACCAGGTCAAAGGCCATGGGGCAACAGGCAGCCGTTGCCCCTCAACCCTTCCAGGTCAACCCAGAGCCAGTTGCAGCTGTCTCTTAGTATAATTAAAAGCACAGCAACTGATATTATTTTAAAAACATGACTTATCATGCTCTCTTATCTGTTACATCTCAAATCTCAAGTTATCCAAAAAATGCTAAGTGACAAATTGCTCAAATGATGACAGCAGGTCATTAATATTATTATGAACGCAGACTACAAAGCAACTCTTGCTTTAAAAAAAGCATACAGTCCTAATTATGCAAATTTGTGTCTTTATAATTATTTGTTATATTTATATACCTATATTTATTATACCTAATAAAGTGGCTGGTGTGTGTATAAGTTTAACTCTTCTGTAAAATGGACATCTTAACATGGGGGTCAATGGAAATTGACTGGCTTTTAGAGCCAGCCCCTAATGGTCATGTAATGAACTGCAATTTTCACTGTTTCTCTATTTCGCTATTCTGCTTCATCACCTTAACTTTGTTATTAAGTCATTACATCATGCACACAAGTTTTTATGGTATGTGAACAATATATTGTGTTGTGAAATGTAATGACTTGCATGTATGCAACACAAATTATGACCAAAATGGTCAGGTGTTCCAAGTTTGACTTCTGGTGGACATGTTCTGGCCTCCTTCTATGGTCCAAAGACATGTATCTTAGGTTAGCTGATGATTCTAAATTATTATTAGGAGTGTGTGTGAATGTGTGTGGTCATCTGCAATGGCCTTGTGACCTGTCCTTTGCCTGAAAATAGACAGGCTCCACCAGATCCCCGCGATCCTAAATAGGAATAAGGAAGTATATATGATAGATGGATATTCTTGTGTACACAACAATACTTTAGAGGCTCTGGAGACTCCTCTGTCTGTTTGTCCAAATTAACAGTTGTCAAACTAACAAATTCTTTTGTCAACATATAATAAATAAACTAGCCTAGGTTTTCGGTTAAAGACATTGTCTGGTTTTAACTAAAATTCCCATTGGTGTTGGTTAAAAGGGGGCACAACAACAAGTGTTGCCCCAGGCCCCTCTTCAGGGTTATTCCGGCCATGTTCATGGCTTTAATAAAACCAAGAAATAATTGATTTCATCCTTCCCCCACTAAGTACACCTCATTTTTGGCAAAGATATATAT
>JAOWBL010000234.1:0-18069 GCA_028564865.1 Zenarchopterus dispar | reverse complement strand
ACACACACACACACACACACACACACAAATATAAACATGTTAACAGTCTTGTAAGCTGAGAAGCCCATTTTCATCACTGTTCCACGTTTTAACAAGACTGTTGTTAATGAGCCGGCCCGCTGGCTGGGTTTCATCACAACGCCGTTTCACATGATCAGTCTGGATTGTTTGAAGACTGTAACGGACAAATTCATCTCAGGTAATGAAGACACTTAACTCTGTTTTTCCTGACACCGAGTCGCCTCGAGAAGCGCCGGGAAAAAAATACCGCTTGTCTGGTAACTTTTTCTAATTGCCACAGGGCATCACCTCTGCGTTAGATATCCTTTATTAGTTTTTCCAGCCCAAACGAGGCTCATTAGCTGGCCCGCTCTAATTAGAGAACATATATCAGTGCGCTCTAGGGTTTCTCACACTGCATGCTGGGAAAAATGAAATGCCATTAATCAATTTGGCCTCCTGTTTAATGTTCTGGACAGTGGAAACAAACGAAATGCTGATTGAGTCAGTGATGCACAGAAAACAAGAGAAAAGCAGGAAGGCACTGGAAATGTGCTTCTGTCGAACATTTCTCCAAGGTCAGCTTAAATTATTATAGTTTATTTTAGTCTGTGCTTTTTATGAAATAATCTTTAAAAAAAAACAACAATAAGCAATGATGTTTATATTTATTACTGAAAAATTTTCAAAAGGTCAGCTTAAATTAAGTGCACTATATTTTTATTATGTGGAGAAGAGATTGTGGCAGAAACCAAACACAGGAGACAAAGACAACAAGAGTACAAAATCAAAAATCCTTTAATGAAACAAAAGAGCAACAAAAAGAGGGAGCCAACAAAAGAACTCAAAATACTTTTACAGCAAAAACTAAATCCCGGGAGCAGCAGGGAGGAAGGGAAAGACAAGGTGAGATATACCAACAGGACTAATGAGACAAGGGAAGTCTAAACACAGGGGCCCAGACTTTCAAAATAAAACAAGAACTAACCAAAAACCAAACCCATGACATATTTTAGACCAAGATTTTAAAAAAAAATAAAATAAGAATAAAAAAGATCAAAGAATGATGTTTATATTTATTATTGAAAATATTTCAAAAGGTCAGCTTTAATTAACTGTAGTATATTTTAGTCCATGCCTTTTTATAAAAAAATAATAAAAAAAACCCCAACAAGCAATGATGTCGACATTTTGCCCTGGGTCCTATAAAAAAAAAAAAAAAAAATCCAACAAAAGCATGAGCATAATTTCTATTTCTCTGTGTTTTAATGACTCAGCAGGAGTGGGGCCAAGTCTCATCCTCCTGTGGAGGGAAAAACAAACACAGTTGGCTGCTGTGAAATTGGTGAAATTTTTTATTAAAAGCAGATGTCTTAGAGCACCATTGTGGGATTACAGATGTATAAAAACAACTTCACATTTAACACACACACTAAAATAAAACTCAAGAACGATGCTCTTGTTGTCTCAGCCAGTTTATGAGACATTCAGGCCTTTCTAAAAGGTTTTTATTTTAAAAGAACTTTTACAAAAGTTCTCCACTCATAAGAAGAAAACAAAATCTTGATATGTCTCAATTAAAGACCATTTTCTCCTTTGGTTTTATTCTACTTTTTATTTTTTTAAATTCCACTTTCAAGTCACTTAATTTGAGTATAAACTATTTGTTTTTCTACAGATACTCGGTGTGTCCCCACAGCTATGCCAGCTACAACTTTACAGACAACTTTTATTGGAATCCAAAGGTTTAAAGAGCATTTTTTTTCTTTAAACCGTAGACTTCAGATCATCACATTTTTATAATCAAAACTGACAGTTAATAAAAAAAGTCCCACAGAGTCAGTGTCTGAGCTAATTACTGGGAGGTTTATACCTCATTTTATTCTAGAAACATGTAAGTTGTCATGTTTTATCCACAGCAGCCATTTGATCATAACCTTAATTAAAAAAAAAAAAACCCTTAATGTAAAACTGTTTTTGTATTCCTACACTTTCCTCCTGATGCCGTCTGGACTGCTGTGAACCGAACCAGTACCTCCTGAAGGAAAACAGACCCACATACTGTCCACTTTTAAAACCCGTCTTAAAACTCAGTTTTATTCTTTTGCTTTTAACCTCAGTGAGGTTTCTTATTTCATCTTAGGCATTGTAATCTGTTTTACTGGAGCTGATTGTCAATCGCTCTTATGTTCTTTTGTTTCATTCTTTTTTAAAATCTGTTTTTTTTTTTTAATAATCCCTTTTGGTTCCTAGCTGTGGTTTTTAAAGCGCTTTATAAACAGAGATGGTATGGTTCTTACTTAAAATGTTTTCTGGCATTGTTGGAAGTTAATATATAAAAATTGATTATTTGCTCATGTAGAAGCAGTGAATCACTCATCTTTGTCACTCGTCAGTGATACTGTATGACTTCAGGAGAAGAGCCTGTACGCTCTCTAATATAGTGACGCTATTGAACAGTCAGTGCGAGAGGGGCCGCATTGACTTTGATCTGAATTGAGTGACTTTCATGGTCAATTTTACATGGACTGCTGGCTCCCTGCATCAGTTCACCCTAAACCTTTCAGCAGCGAGGAAATGATATTCTTTCTTCACTTGAGGAGCCACTGCAGCGTGAAGACCAGTTACACACTCTTCAATTGCTCATGACATGATATTGAGTCTGAAAGACACCACACACACACTCTCACACACACACTCGTTCGTGATACACTTGACCTTGTGTATTGTCGCGTTTGTGAAAACCTGGAGTTCGTATATTCCACTTTTCTCAAAAGTGAACGTCACATTTTTGATTTGGTGTGAGGTCTCACTCATGACATTTTCTAAAAGTGAGATTTCATTCACTAGAAAAAAAGAAATATGTAATAAAAACGCTGGATTGTACGTGAGTTTAGAGTTATTCCCTTTAATGAAGCTGTTATCAGTTTTCAAAGACCAACTAGACCTTAAAAATCAAAAACCACCAGTGAGCCTGTTTCATCAGCAGCCATTCATGCCTGAACCATGACACTACCTCCACCATGCTTGACACGTGATGTGGTCTGCTTTAGTTCATGAGCTGTTTCTTTTCTTCTTCACACTTTTCTTTTCCCATCTCTCTGATACAAGTTTGTTTTGGTTTAATCTGTCCAAACAACCTGATTCCAGATCATGGGAAGCTTTTTTTAAAAATATTTTTTGGTAAAATCTAATTTGGCTTCCGTGTTCTTGAATCTTACCTGTTATTTGCACCACATAAACCTTTGCCTTTTCCTATTATGATTTATTAAAAAGTTATTTTATTTCTATTTTATATATACTTTTTAATTTTACTTTTACTTTTTTCTAGACTTTTTACTTTTTAACTGCAGTGTTGTCTCAGTGGCAGCCCTCTGCATTGGAGATGCTGTTGACTCCGGTTGCCATGGCGATGGCCTGAGGTCCACTCATCCTCGGGCTATGTTTTAGACGGATGGATGGGTGGGACTGATTTTGTTTTTACTGTTAACCCTTTATAGGGCAGTCAATAAAATAACTGAAATGTTAAAAATTCAACTCCAGATGGTTATTGAAGAATATTAAAAGGACCTCTATTAACATTGTAACTTTTATTTGTAATAACCATAGTATTTAGTTCTGCTGAAGTTACCAAATATCGTCGCTTGCTCTTTAAAGTGTTAAAGCACTTTCTGCTACATTTTATTGTATGAAAAGTGCTATATAAATAAAGTTTGATTTGATTTTTCTGCAAAATATCCAAATACTTTTGAGCCTCTTAAATTTTGAGTCATTTTGCTGATCGAGGTATTTGTCTCAATGGTAAGTGTCATATTTTTGTTGAATCTTCTAATTTAAGCAAAAATAGAGAGCTTAAACATTGGCTTGAGTTCCTGCGATGTTCTCAAGTCTCCATCCTGCACCAAACCTGAAGACCATCTGCACTGCCCACTTTAACAACCCTAAATGTTAATAGACATCCTGACAGCTAACCTAATAAATGTAATTATTCAAACACAAGCTGTGAGCTTCTTTTTTCTATTATAACAGAAAACTGTTGCAATAACTCATGACCATTCTTCATGCATCTCCAGCAAAATCCGAATCCTATTTGTAAACGCCTCAAAGGGTTGTTTCTTAGACCTAATTCAGCTTCATTAACTGGTCATGGTAGGAAATATCCAGCAGCTGTTTCTGGAGAAACACTTCTTCAACACATGAAAGTTTCCGAGGCACTCGAGACAGCGGGAACCTTTTTATAGTCCTTACGACTATTAGAGGATTCAATTCTTCAAAGTAAGGCCTTTTCTTTCATGTGGCGTGCCATCTGAGTAAGCGTACAGCGACTGGCTCAGACAGCGCAAGTTATTGGTGGGTAACACATTTATGTGCATAAAAAGCTCGCAAGCATCGGTCAAATGTTGAGCGTGTAAATAATAGTTCATAAAGTCAGGTTCTGAAACCTAACAGAAACAGAGGAACAGAGCGACTGTGAGCCCCTGGGATTATTGAGCCAACGGAGGAATAATGACACGATTTTCACCGCTCTACTGTGATGAAAACTTGACTTGGCTCATTTATTTTGATTTTCACTGCTCGACTACACATCGACTTTAGACAGGCACTTCAGCGTTTCTATCACTGGAGCAAATGCAGCTGGGAAAAAAAACATAATGGAAGTATTTTGTATTTCAGAGAACTTCCCAGTCCCCAAAACACTCAGAGAGCTGTTTGGACTGTTTTGGTGCAAATGAACCTTAAACTAGGTAAAACTGCCACAGTCAATAATAATAATAATAATACTTAAAAAAAAAAAAAGGAAATACCCATAAATTTGCTGATAATATCCCATTTAAACATCCTTGACTGTTATCAGAAGGTGTCAGAATCAAATGTAAAGCCTTTAGTTTTTATAACTTCTGATCATGATTTAAACCCCAGATTGTTATTAACCTCTCAAGACCTGGTGCATTTTTTTTTCTTGTTGCTTTGGGTGCCAATTAGGAAAATAAGTATTATGATATAGACAACAAAATGCGTGACATCCACATATGTGTACGCCAGGTTAAGTAGTGACAGTGTGCTGATTTTAACTAGATGTGTCATAAGAAACTTTTTTGTTAAAGATGTTAAATGCTTATCAATAAGCTATAAACATTCTTTTCAGTGTTTTACAGAACGGATTATGTTTTTCTCTAATTTTGGTGTTTCCATTCAATCCCATCTAAAATGCAACTTAAAAAAAGCTGTTAAAGAATGTGATGAAAACTTGACTTTCCTCTGGTTCATCGGTATAGTTTCCATTCAAAACAAAAGTAATCTCATGGACTTTAAAATAGTCCAATCAGTTCAGTTCACTTATTCAAATTTAAATGACTTAGTTCATCTTTATTAAGTAATTCCCCCCTTTAAACCTCAAAATTACTCAGCTAAGTTAAAAAGAGATGCTTGTTCGGGTAAAATTGTACTACAACTATATGTGTTATGAATTTAACACAAAAAGGGACCACAGGAAATAAATATTTTCACTATTTGGCTTAACAATATTCTAATTATACTGTATTATTTACATGGGTCATGTATTGGGTAATCTCTTCATAATATTGCATAGTCTAAATCGACTAGAGTAATGCCCACTTTACATCAATTATACCATAAATCTTACTTCATGTCTTCATCTTTAATGCAGGACATGATAGTGTGATTAGGCTGCAAACATGTGCACATTACACTAGCAAGACTGGAAAAGTCCACACTGCTTAATTAAACGATTACTTTCTCCAAATATTTTTTTTTTGGATTAGGTAATAAGGAAATGTCATTCACAGAGGAAGGTTAATAAGCTTCATTGGGTTAATATCCAAATGTGGTTGTTGTAAACGTAGCAATGATTTGCACATTACCACAGACAACAAACACACACACTCGTCCACTTACACATGCTCGCGGTTCAACATGTGCGTCGTAACAGATGGACGGCAGCGAAGAACCTCACAGGAGACCGAACGCTCCACGTTTCTCTTCACGCCGCAGCCTCGGACTTCCTGTACAGCTCAGAGTCCTGTCATGTCCACAGACACCGAGGTGGCTGCTGTGGGGTGTGTCAGTGGTGGACATGAGAAAAGGGAAAGTGGTTGTTTCAGTAAAAAAATGTCTGTCTACAAGAGCGGACAGAGCAGATTATACTTTTCCAGGAAGGATCCAGTTAGAAATTTGTTCTTAAAATTGCCTTTTATTCAACGCCGTGTTTTACTGTTGACAGAAGCAGTCAGTGACCACAGACGTGAGGGACTTGTTGCTAATTGTGGGCAGGTACGTTTAAGAAAGGAACCATTGTAACTGTTTGGGAAAGCTACCAGTGAGGAGGAAATATTATAACTGAGTGATCATTGTGAATGAACAGCTGGAGCCTGGAGGCAGGAAGTTGACTGTACAAAGGAGGAAGTGTCGTAAAATGAAGAAGATCGTTGAAAACCCTGGGCATCTTCACAACATGGCGATTTAGTAACAGAGTGTCTTCAGTCAGAGGTTTCTTCACATCTGCTGCAACACAGACTGCAACAGGAGATCCTTCAGACCACTAGAAGATCCTTCAGACCTCTACAGGAGATCATTCAGACCACTAGAAGATCTCTCAGACCGCTAGAGGATCCATCAGACTGGAACAGGAGATCCTTCAGACCACTAGAAGATCTCTCCGACCGCTAGAGGATCCATCAGACTGCTACAGGAGATTCTTCCTGCCCACACCATTTAACCTCTACAATAAATCTTTGATAAGACTTGAATCTTCACTACTGCAACAGTGAATTTATTTTTTGGGATTAATAAAGTATTTTTGAATTTGAATGAAGATGGGATCCTCAGTCTGTTTTCATACAATAATCTCTGTGATTTTTCTGGATAATTTCTGGAGAAAGCCATTTCCCCTGTGGTCGTCTGTTGGGGAAGCGGGATGAGAACCAGGACTGGCTCTGAGGTGGATGGTCGGCAGCTGGATCAGCTGGGTCCTCCAGCTGAAGTTCCTCCCCGGTGGACCTGGACTCTTTCAGACTGACCAACGTTGCCTGGACCCAGCCTTGACGAAGCTCCGAAGACCCCGAGACTCAGTCAGTTGGCTAGTTGAGGGTCCCAGTGATGCTTGATCGGAGCTTCACTAATCTTCATTTCATTTCTTGCAGAAATCTTTTCAGGTGTCACTTTCTGGTCATTGTGGTCTTATTCATCAATTTATCAAAAAAAAAAAGGGTTTCAACTGACAATTCAAAAAACTTGTATGTGATGTCACAGGGGATTTGTGCCGTCCTTTTTTATAGTCTAATTTGCAGACTGTATCTTTAATGACTAAAAGCCCTGCTTCTGAAAATAATGATAAAAGTAGCTCTGAAGTTTGCAAGCCCCAGAAAACTTCAATCACTGCTTCAGTTTCAAATGTGACCAAATGGAGGGTACGAAACCCCTCCAAAAACCTTCAGAAGATACTGGAAGACTATCCAAAAGTCAGATGTCAGACAGAGAAAGGATGAAAGAAAAACGGATGTTTAGACCACAAAATGAAAGCACATCTCCTCTGAAGAAATACGCTGTTGTTTTTTTTTCCTCCCTCAAGGAGTAAATGAACAAAGCTGTGTTTTTCTAAAGGCACTAAAGTGCCTCTTGAAATATTGGAAATCCTCTTAAGCATTAGAAACACTCACACAAAGGACTCAAATATACACAAGCCTCGGTAAACGTCGGAGATTTTGGTCACAGTAACCTTTAAAAGAAATGCCTCTTCTATTTAGATTCAGACTTTTGGGATGTATCCGCACTTGTGATGGACAGGTTTTCTATCTCCAAACCATTTCCCCAGAAGCCTTCTAAACTGACATTTCTTCAAATTACAGTTTTATGTAGCAGGATTCAAACAACGTCCTATTTCCCGTCTCTGGTTCTGCAACTCACCCACAGTAGATGGTTACATTTAGAAAAAAGGCTCCGTGTCATTTTGCAGTTTTTTTTTTTCAGGAGCTGTGTGATGCGGAGCAGCCCTCCCAGAAGTTTCTCTCGCTAAAGAGCTTTGGCGAGTGGGAGATGCACTGGAGGGGGAAGTGTAAGGATGAAATTAATTAAAAATGCAAGAGAACATCCTCAAACTCTTTCCCTACAAGCGGCCGCTCTCACGCGCTCTTCTGGTACGTGTCGCATAAAGTGGATTTTCAAATACGTCTCGTTTGGTGTCACCAGATGACCACACTTACTGTCCCTTCACCGCCCCCACTCGGTCTGACACTGGGTAGAGCCACGGCAACACAATTTCTTTTTCTTAGATGAATTATTTAAAGAACTTTTTATTGTTAAAGTTTTGTACGGCTGCCAGAGACCGTCGTGCTGCTCCTCTGGTGGGTGCCGTCCTCCTGGGTAGATTAGTCAGTTCTCACATGAACTAAGTTCCTATAAGTATGAGTATGAGCTTTCATCTGTTGTCTACTTAAACTTTTCCAACTGACTTCCCAAGGAGCTTCTCTTTTGACTCTCTTTATTAATTCTCTTGAGTTTTATTTCTCCTTAAAGCAGGAAAAAAGGAATTTTCCCACTTTCTAGCTCAGCAGGTTTCCCACAAGAGTGGAAGTTTAGTTACTTCAACAACATTAAGATTTGCTCTTGTTTGGCCACCGTCTCGATTTCTCTTTGACATGGTTAATTTCTCGAGTCTCTTAAATCACCTCTGTCTCCTGTATCTCTGTGATTTACATATTTTTTCAAAAACCCTTTTCCAACAGCCTTCCCACTGATGCGTGTCAGTTTTTCATCTGCAGCCCACACATGTGGTGTCATGTTATTTTTAAATCACAACTTTGATAAAAGTTTGTCTTATCTCAATGAAAAAATGTGACATGAGAAAGTCATGTGACCTCTTAACCTCTGGTTTAAACAACTGCCGTTAGCGACTGTTTAACCTGCAACTGAAGATAATAATAAAGTAATAAATAAAGTAGGCAATAATGATAATAAGAGGTGGCAAAAGTACTCTGAAACTGACCAGAGGTCCAAACATCTTCAGAAAAATAAATACTCAAATAGAAGTAAAGATACTTGTGTGAAAAAAGGCTGTTAAATTGTTGATTTACTTTCTTTTACTTTAGTGAAAGTACAGTATTTAATGTACTTCTGTAAAAAAAACTTTTTTTTGCCATCAATGAGAAACACATCTTTTGACAACTTTGCAAAACTAAAAAAACAAAAAAAAAAAATCAGATTCAATAAGCAGGATTTTTTTTCTTGTATAAACCTGCATAATGCTGGTAAAGGGGGCAAAAATCACTGGACAGATGCAGTTTGCTGCAAGTTAAAAATAATGAATGAACTGACCAGAGGTCCCAGAGCCTTGTTACAGTTGTAAAACAACTTCCAAAAAATGATATATAAGATAACAGGAACATCTGAAAATACGCTTTAACATTATGTGTTTTATCAGATTAGAACTTGTTCACCAGAAGTTTGTAGGTTTTGGGTTTCCATGAGACACAAAATATTCACCATGAATCATTCAAACAGTCATGGACGGGGAACTTCTTGATTTCCTTGATCTGTGTTGTTGTCGGGCTCAACAATTCTCCCTGGATCCTTTTATTTCCTGCAAATTTTCTGTCTATCATAATCCATACACTCACTTGATTTCCCTCTCTAAGTCTTTTATTTCATGTCTTCATCTGTGGAAGTTGGAAAACTGTTGGTAACTGGCCGGTTTAGATAATGTAAGGAGAAAGTAAAAAATCTTCAGAAAAAATAAATACTCAAGTGAAATACAGATGATGAAATTTACTTAAGTACAGTAACAAAATATGTGTACTTTGATAAAAAAAAGCTGAAATAGACTGAAGGTTAACTTGTCAGTTGTTCAACATTGATCATAACTGGGGGTTAGCTGAGTTAGCCACATGCTAATCAAGAGCTAAAATGTTGCTTAAAATTACAATGACCTATTTTTTTCAAAAGTTGGAACAATTTCCTCTGATATTATTGCAACATCTGTGACAAGCTTTAGTTAAAATACTTCAGATCTACAGTACAAATACTTCCTTTTCAGTCATGTCTGTAGTGCTGCGTTTATAGTGGCTGGTTTTAGGGGGCGGAGTCAGAGATAGGACTCCACCCCCATCTCTTGTCAGATCAATATTACAGCTCAGTGCTGCCTGTCAGGTACAATAAATGTTGCATCATGGGAGGTTGGGTGTAGATCAAGAAATTGGGTGATTCTATTCTGATCTGGGTCTGTGATGTCACAGAACCCTGAAAACGTTTATGGTAAACCAAGTGACATGCTTTTAGACCTAGACAACACAAAAAATGTGTTGTCTTGAAGTGGTTGGACTGGCAGCAATTAAAAACACCCAAATAAATGCTTCAATCACAGAAAAGGCTTTTTTTCTGATGTAACGTAGGAGTGCATGGGTTAGAGACTGGCTCAGGTCTGAAGAGGTTTTATTAAGATGCCCAACAACGCTGTCATGCTGTCTTCAGCTCACTGGAACAAAAGGTTACATTTGCACAGCCAGACAACAACCAGACCCATGAAAATATCAAAATGAGATAAATGTGTGAAAGGAATTAGAAGAAGCAGGACTGTGCCTTCCTCCTTCTCGTGCTGAAGCTTTCAATTCGATCACTGTAAATGTGATTTAACAATAAGCTCAGTCTTGACCTCAGAGATTAACTTTTAATATTTCATCAACTCTGCTGAAAGACGGGGAGGGCGCCACGGAGGGAGGATCAAAAAGCAATATGTCTCTCACTGAAGATTAAGCTTTCGGTCGCGCAGCATCGTTTGCTGTTCTTGTTTTATTGTCGGTAACCAAAAATCCAGGAACCTGATATAATCCATATAACCACACACACACACACACACAAAAAACAGAATAAGCGCCTGGCTGTTACACTACTCTAAGTCTAATCCTGACAGATTTTTTTCCCCCTCCTTGTCTTGCGTATATAAGCCTCACAGACCACAAAATCAAGAGACTTCATTGCTAGGCAACTAGTCTCTGCACAGAGATGGGGAGGGTGTTCTGAGTTTAGTGTCAGATCTGTTGCTAGTGGGAGTGCAACCTCTCCAGAAGTGAACAGACACAGGTAGCGGCAGACCTTAAAAACAATCCCAAATAACTGCTGCGTCCCGCAGGATCACATATGACTTATTCATATTAGTGCTCTGTCGTAGCTCATATCAATCAGCGCTCGCTCCGAGTGCAGCGTGTTAGCAGTGAGAGACGGCGGCGCTGTAAATTTACAGGGCAGAGTACAGAGAAAGTGGAGGCTCTCTGGAGGATGAGGAATGATGAGGTAATCATTCACCCTGATCTGAATTAATAAGGCCTCATTAGGCAGTCAGAGACACACTGCAGCGCTGAAAAGTACCACAGTGTGGATTTACCCATCATCTTCTCTGTTCAGATTTGGCTTCTGCAGCTCACTGGTGTGTTCATTAGAGAGCTCCATGCCTCCTTCTGACTCTTGCTGATATGAGATGTATGGGAATTGGACGGCGTGTCAATTGATGGAGCAGCTTCACGTTACATACTCTCGCTTTCACACGGGATGAAGGGGTTGCTGTGCAGTATCCCCTCTTCTTTTAACGAAAGTCCACACATGCGTGGGGACGGAGGAGACTTAAGGGGCTTTAGGAGACAAACGTTGCCCCATCCTTGTCTGATCCGAGAACAGTCAGATGGATTTCGTTTGATGATCCGTCAGGCGGTGGCTGGTTGGGAAAGGTCTGGACTGCAGGCAGGCCAGTCCTGAACTCTTATTATTTGTTTAGCGATGTCGCAGAAGAATACGAGGTCTCCTCTGAAAAATATGTCGTCAGACTGGGAGCACGGCGTGCACCTTTCAGGATTGAAATGTTCTTTCCGGATGGCCGAGCTCCCGACTCCATAGACACTAATTCACCCCCCGAACCATCAGAGACACGGACGTTTGAACTGTTAAAAAGATGGACGGGCCCTTGTCTCGGTAGACCAGAGGATGTGGTAATGGTTCATGTTTTTCAAAAACAGTTTCAAATTTTGGTGCTTCTCACCACCTGGACAGTTTTCCACTTTGTGTTTTAACTTTTAAACGAGATTTGGTCCCAGAAAGACAACATCGTTGCTGGATCATCTCACGTAAAGATTTGTCTTTTACAGCTCATGGTGGATGGCATGATGAGCTGTACTCTTAGATGGTTTCTGAACCCTGACCCTTCCTTTCAAAGTTATCCTTGCTTTGACCACGTCACCATCAGAGGACATTTTTGGAATCGTATGATGATGTTATGTACTGTCGATGATGAGATAACCAAAGCTTTTGCTAATATTGAGAGACTATCAGTTGACAGTTTTTGCAGAATGAAGAAGTTCTGTCCATCTTTGCTTCCGAGAGACTCTGTCCCTCTACGATGATCATTTTATACTCAGTCAGGTCACTGACTTGTTCCCAGTTAACCTCATTAATTACAAAATCGTCCTCCAGGTGTTTCCTTGTTGTTTTACCATTTACTTTTCTAATATTTTGATTCTCACTTTCCAACATTTTTTAGATGTTTTGCTGCAGTCAATTCCAAAACAAGCCAATGTTTTTCCTAAAATACAAAAAAGGGTCTCACTTTAAACATATGGTGTGTTTTTAGTATTCTACGTGAAGAAAATATACATTTGTGAGATTTGCAAATCGTTGCAAACTTTTTTTAGAATTGAGGTTCTAGATTTTATTGAGCAGAATAAACATGTTGAGCTTTTTCCTACTTTTCTCTTTGAAATTCAAGAGATTCGCTGTTATGGTCGACCTCTAAAGACGGTAGGCAGATTTGTCTCGTCCAGGTTTCCTCGGTGGTTTTAGGTTTTAATCCGTGGGTGCAGGAAACAGCCCAGCTTTCCTCAGACTAAGTGAATGTGACAGTCATCGATGCAATAAGAAGGAGAGAGAGGTAAAACGAGCAACATAAGACGTTAACATAACATTACAATTACTGACATTAAAACATTTTTCTTTTTACTCTCAACCTGCATTATGTGTAACAGCATTTGGAGCACAATTAAAAAAACAAGTGAAAAGCAGGATTTGAAGTGGCCTGAACCTAAATTTATTGACTATCATGTCATGTCTCATCAGACTGGAACTGGTACCAGTTTAGCACTGGTACTCGATACCCAAGCCCATGTGGAAATGCGTGAAGCCAAGACAAGGATGCTACATAAGAGAGATGGTTCATCTTGTGTTATTTGGGGCTTATCAAACGATGTGGATCAGATTTTTGTGTCACCTCCATTTAAAACTGAAGCAATAGGAACATTTCCATTTGGACACATTTCATTTATCTTTATAAATAAAGCTGAAGGCAGGTAACGGTGTTAAAGTTCAGACTGGTGAGGTGAAATAAAATCCGAACCTTCAAATAAAACTATTAGAAAAAAAAAATCAAGTATCACTCCCTGTTCACTTCAAAAAGAAAGAAACTTGGGGGTAAATTATTGATGACTTAGTCATTAACCTACTTCTGCTGTTTAGACAGAATTAGCCACAACTAAGAATAAAGTAAGAAATTAGGGCCAGACACTTGGAGACATGACTGAAAGAAGCACATTGTGCTCAGACTTAACTTTTTACTTGCTCTATTTCCCATGACAGATGATGAAATAAGTGTAAAGCAGAGACAATGTAAACTGTGTGTGATGCTATATAACTGGCTGCTTTTTTGCCAGGAGGATGTTGTGCTGTGAAACAAAGACAGAAGTCCCAGAGGACAGGCCATTTATTGGACTGAGCAGGACTGTCGTGATATTCCTCAACCCTCGGAGATGAAATCAGACCCCAGAAGAAACCAAAGTGGACCTCTTTAAGATCAAACATTTTAAGAAAAAAAAAAAAAATCAGCTCACATGATAAAAGTGGAAGAATGAGAAGATACATGACAAATGGTACTCTTCTTCCACCACAACAAAGACATAGTTGTTTCAGGGCAGGGCAAAGTTATAATGTTGGTTTTCATTTTGTTTTAAAGGAAAATTTGATTATGTTTTGGAAGTCTTGTCTAGTTCCTGTACCATCGGTAAAAACCACCTCAGACATCTTTGGACTACCATCCTGGTTGTCTCTTGCTACAGATGTCTTATCTTAGTCATAAATGAAATTAGCCCACAGATGCAGCTGGTCGTCACGTCCAAACAAACGTAGTTTTAATATCAACACAAAACCAGCCCTCATACATATGTTACGTTATAGGAATCTGCCGTTCGTGAGCGATAGTGGACTACACTTGTTACTGGAAAGATCCACAAGAGAGACCAGGTGGTTTAGGATCTCTGAATCTGTAGGATGTAAAAAAAATAAAATAAAAGTTAGAAATTTGGTTGGTGTGTTTCTAATCTTGGTCTTCAAGCTCAACCAAAGTTTTCATCACTTTTACTGCTGCTAACACACTGAGCATTTAATTACATTTACTCTGTTGCTCTTTAGTATCTGAATTTATCTGAACATGCTGAATTAATTCAACAACTTTCTACTTACGTGACAAATTCAAACATGTTTTGATATGTCGCACCACCAGCAACCTCAGTACTTCTTGGCAGTGTATAAATACTAGAACCACCTTTGTAACAGTGGCTGAAAACTTTGACTAACTAATGAAAATCTTCTGTGGGTGCTCCAGTGGATGGAGAGCAAGTTTAAAACAAAAAAAAAAACCCCAAAAAACTTCGCTGGATATGAATCACATCACTGTAAAGGTCATCAGACCCTTCAGCGAACCCTCTGTATTAGAGCGCTTGTGATATTTCTACACCAACGAATTCAGATTTTTCAAGTATTTTTTTCCAGTCATGTGGAGTTTCAATTAACTATATAAAAATCTGAGTCTTTAAAGTCCCTGCTTTGAGAGTAAACCTGGAGAACGAGAGCCGGTACAGGTGAACAGGGCAGCGTTAATGAAAAGAGAAGCCAGAACAAAATCATAGATGAGTTATTTTAAAACCACACTTCCAGCGTGTGTCCTTGGTGTGAAAACTGTTCCTGAGGTGTCAAAACCTTATTTGAAATTCCAATTACTTTCATTTCTGTTGATAAATAAAGATAAGAGCTTTTATGGAGGGCTGTTCAAGTAATGAACTCGGTCCGTATGATGTGATAATGAAAGCGTATTGAAACGTGGCCTTTGTCTGGCACGGCTGTCCATTACACCTCCATGTCTGCAGGCTAAATGTCAGCGCTGGAGACGGTGCAACGAAGGCCTGCAGTCAACGCAGACACACGGATGTCTGTAATCACAGAAAATTATTAGTAAAGAAAGAAAATGTTTGGGGAGCAAAAACAACATTAGAAAAGAGCCCTGAAGCACAAAGCATGAAAACTGTTTTCTGGTAACACCTGACACCTAAAACATCCCAGAGCTCCCACTAATCCTCTTTTTTTTTTTTTTAAAAGCAATAATTTAAAAATGTTCTCATGCAGACAATTTCTAAATGATTCCCTCAGACTTGTTGTTTTCCATGTTGAAATAAGCTGTTTTACTTTTTCTAATTTATTTACGGAGTAATATGCACTCCTAACATATCAGTCCATTTCTGTCCGATTCGTCCAGAGTTGTTAATAAACCTTCATCAGGCTACTAAATCATCATTGTTTTTTTTTTCTGGAAAGCTTTTAACATCTACCTATAGAAATAAAAAAAATATACAAACCTCCTGGCATTACCTGATTTTCTCTTTGTATAAAAAGATCTTATACTTTCAATGAAAACATAAATTAAAATGCTAAAATACTGTGATTATATGTAATTGAGCTCATTTTTTCTCCCCACTGTCGTGTAAACCTCCATCACCTCAGGATGGAGGTTTACATCAGTGAAGATTTTCACGCTGCTTTCATAAACTGGAATTGTATGAATTTTCAGTATCTGACTCAACTGGACTGAACTGGATTATGAATCAGAAACAATTTGATTAGACATGGATGATAATTATTTGGACTGATTTGGGTTGTATTTACTGGACTGTGTTCAACTTTGTAAAGTGTGTTTTCTGTGTAAACTGTTTCGAGGTGACTGATGCTGCACAAATAAAGAAAATGGAATTAAAATGAAGTTTATCTTCTGAAGCCATTTTCCCTTTTTGTGTTGGGTTTTCTTTGATGCTTAGAGCGACTGTCCTGCTGGATCACAGATCAGACATCAGCTTGAGGACAGCCACCTCCCACGTTTATTTTTCTGTAGGATATTTTGGTAAACTTGTGAATTTATTTCCCCTAGATGACCCAAACCATGATACTTCCTCCACCTCATGTCTATTGGGATGATGTTCTCAGCTGAGCAGGAGTTCAATATTATGACATGAACATAAATTTATGAACATAAATGTGTTTTTTTATGGGTTGTTTGCCAACAACAACAACAAAAAGGCTCTTGTGTGATACTGCAGTGTGCCTGAGGCACGCTGGCTGAAGGGGCTGAGGAGGGGGTCGGCCCTGTTGGAGGTTCCCGTCTGGCGGGTTTACCCAGAACCCCTTGCCTACTGTGACTGTCTTAGTCAAATATAATCATCAATTCAACACCAAACGTATTACGAATGAAAAACTCTACCGAAATGAAGGACAGTCGACGTCTCGCTGCTAGATCTCGTCTATGTCCCGCCTCCCTGCTCATGATTGACATCAGTGACAACTTGTGATTTGGACTCGAGACACTTGACATTTGGTGCCTGTTTCCAAGGTGCAACTGAGAAAAATGGTTCAAAAATTACTTTAGTGATATATAAAAAAAATAAAAATGTTACAGAGAAAGATAGTTGCACTGTTATTTAGAGATTTCTATTTTTCAAACACAGATTCTGGGTTTTTTTTTCCGTAAAACATTTGGCGTTGAATTGACTCCATAATGAAGCTGCAGACAAGGACTTCCTCTCTGTCAGGTAATGGTTTAGTGGCTGGTGTTGGTGGATGTTCCTGTCAAGCCTCTAGCCGCAGAGGAACCATCCATACCGTTCCTTAAATAACCACTGTTAAGTATGCATGATGCTCCGGCAGCCCGAGCATATAACACCGAGCAGTAACACCGAAATGTCAGACGGAGACAGGCATGTGGACGCGCATTGATGTAGAGCCATTAGGTCAGACGTCTCTTAAGAATTCGGACTTACTTATTAAACACCCTGTGTGACGAGCAAGCTGCACAACAACTCCAGCTCCGGAGCTGATATGTCTCCTGTGATACATGACGCCCACAGCTCCACTGCGAAACGTGGCGAAACGCTCTGCCTAGTTGTTTCCTGCTATTTGACCTAATGATTTTACATACCTCCTCCATTGAAACAGCCACTTTGATTTACCTCACATACCGGCAGCTGGAAGGACAATGAGATTCCAGTGCATGGGTGCTGTGAGCAGCAGTGATAAATAACCCACAGGGTGTGTTTAACAGATTAATGGCTTTTTGCTTGAGTGTTAGCCCTCCTGTGTGGACTGTGTGGGCTGGGAAGGGAAGCCGTGACGCCGTCCTGCTCCGTACACTGTTTATTCTCGCCACCTGCAGCTTTAATGCTCAGCTGCTTCGCTTCCCTATTAACTCTGATATAACAATTTAGGAGTAAACAGGGAAAGTTCTGACCTCCCGTCACAACACATACAGCTGGTAGAAGTTTTAAAATGTTTTTTTTTTTTTCTTGAATCATCAGAGGCTCAAAGCTGTTTCACAGCAAGAAAATTAGTTTTGACCAAATATTGCCATCTCATGGGAATGGTTAATCGATTTCATCACAAACAAGAAACGACACTGGAAACTATATTATTTCTTTAGTGGTTAAAAAAAAAATCTCTTGAGGCCTGTTGTTTGTCTTTTATGATAAAAAATGATGCCTCTTGGTGTAAATTGTCTTTATTGATGTTTATGAATACAAGCATTAATTCCTATGAGAAGCTGTGAGGCTGTTTGTCACTCGTCAGACAGTTTTCCCACCAAAGCACTCCCCCAGCTGACACAAACACTGGCACATCACCAGAACAGCATTATGATATGAAGTCAATTGTTTTTTAAAATTTCTTTTCTTTCAGTTTTTATGAACACCAACTTCTAAAAATGTCTCT
>JAOWBL010000233.1:0-18069 GCA_028564865.1 Zenarchopterus dispar | reverse complement strand
ATAGATAGATAGATAGATAGATAGATAGATAGATAGATAGATAGATAGATAGATAGATAGATAGATAGATAGACAGGTAGGTAAGTAGGTATTGTCTGGGGTAACAGGTTAGCACAACTAATTTTCAATCTTTCAAATTTCTCTCCCATCCCAGCTTTGTGCTGGAGCTTTGGGTAGGTTTAGGTTTCCAACCGAATGATATATGAAATTAGATTGGTAACTCCTCCCAGTAGAAAACCAAGTGTTTATTCATCCATTTTCTACACTAACTTCAATCCTTTTCAGGGTCATGGGGTAAACCAGATGTGAACCAACAATCGTGAACACAGCTAATCTTAGTGCTTTTTTTGCTGTGATAAGCTGCTCTGTGCTGATTTCTAGCTCAGAGTCATCAAGGAGGACAAAGGGTCTGTTGAGATCAAAGTCAGTGGACTGACAGAAATTAAACAAATCAACATACACAGCCTGCATTCATCCACCAGATGGAGCCACATTCACTACTAACAAACATTTCACATTCACAAAAGCCTGATACTGGGCATCAGTTAAGTACCCAATATTGATATTGAGGGTGTGTTCCAGTCAGCTTCCCAGGCAATATGACTGGGCGGTAAGAAGAAAAAGAGGCTCTTCAGAAAGAACACAGCACAAGCAGAAACTCTGGATGAAAGGTCACCCTGGTTATCAAATACAAAATAATTCTACATAAAATATAAATATGAAATATGAATAAAAAATATAAATATAAAAACAATTCTTAAAAATATCAGACACAGAAACACTTTCACCGCCCAAATCTTTGCATAGAATCCTAATCTACATGGACAGGAAACTGTACTGCCACTGGCACAAGGCCTGCAACCAAGCCACACAGCAAATATTCAACCTGCAAAGAGCTTTAAGAAGTTTTATCTTTACCCTTCAGTGTGAAGCGCCTCGAGGTGACTTTTGTTGTGAATTGGCGCTACATAAATAAAACTGAATTGAACTGAATTAAATGACACTGATCTATAATGCAATACCATTTACATAATATAAACTATATGTTCTTCAATTTATCAGTTACTTAAATACTTTGCAACATTGCACTCATAACAAGGTATCAGTGTTTTGCAGTAATGATTAATTATTATAATAATAGGTGTTACAGCCATAAATAGGTCTCATATAGACCTATTATCTACACAGTTTGAATTGGCCTTGAGCTGTCAGTGGATAAGCTTAGCACATTATATTTTCAGTATCACAACAAATATTAACTCAAGCCAGTTAGAGTTTCCTTACGTGAACCATGTCATAAAAATCTGACTTAGTCAACATGCCTTCCCAATCAACCCAGCAACCCGCTGCACCCACACCACCTCAGCTTTGTAAATATAATGTGATGCAAGTGAAAACATAACGCGAGTATCTGACCTGTAAATATAGACGAACAACATAAAATAAGGAAAACACGCCCTTTAGCTTTACAACTATACACATGAAGAACAATAACAGCCTCATCGGAAGTTCAGTGAGGTAGTTCAAGACAAAACAAACTATGGACTTATTACGTTATAAAAGTGACAGTAAAGCCTGTTTACATTTGTTTTGTTTTTTTTAATTGTGTAGTATGATTTGTTTGAAACTTGTTTACTTGGATTTTACTTACTGTTGACGCTCTTAAAGGGTCCGTGACTAGATGTTGGAGCTATGTATAAATATTCAGTATAAATGAATTTTATATCCTTGGTCCTGTTGAATTCAAACGCCAAATAACTGGAAAAATATTTCGAACTGAATTCAAATTTAATTCTGTTTTTCACTAACGTTTTCACTATCCTGAGATGTGCCTCGTTTCAAATTATGACGTCACGAGGAGAGTTTATTCTGGACCGATCTGTGTACTTTCATTGTAAACAAGCGGTTTAGCTTCTATATCAGTGAAGAAATGCCGCAACCTTGCCTGGCGGCTGTAAAAGCATGTTCTCGTTCCCAAAAGATTCGAATCTTCTTTTAAAAAAGGGCGAGGCAAGTACAGAGAACAAGGGACAAACGGCGAATGGTACCATCTTCTGTACTCCAGCTACAGAACAATGTCCATAATGTGTTTCTTGTTTTCCGCTTGCAGCACAATTGTTTTGTCTGTTTGATATGTACACAGACCGCGATAACATCCCGAAACATAACAACGGTACTTACTCTTTCTCGGACGAGTTTTGCCGTTGATTTTTCACGCTGGTTTGATGCATTAGTATAGTATTGAGTGTGGGTTTCGGTTGAAAACCGTTGTCATGGCAACCGGTTTTCAAAACCGTTTGTAATGAACTTTCAGTTTTAAACATTACTGTATATCACGATTGTCTGTAGTAAAAGGATCGCTACGGAGTACAAAAAGTGGTGGTGGTTATCATTTGTCTCTTGTAGTCTGTACTTGCTTCACCCATTTTTTTTTTTTTTTAGAGGATTTTTAATCTTTTGGGATTGAGATCAGGCTTACACAGTCACTGCTTTAAATGCTTTGCCTTATTATGGTATAACATTGTTTTAACTCTGTTTTAACCTTGGTGTCAAAAAAACCATCTTCGTGTGACGTTCAGGGTATGTTAAGCTTTACCATCGCTGTTCAGTTAATGTGAGGTCTCTCTTTTAGCCAGTTTTAGTCCACTGCAAGTCCTACCTAAATGTTTGGACCAAAAAGTTAGGTCTCAGACATGTCACACTTAAGTTAAAAAAAAAAAATACATGAAAGGCCATTGATTGCACTACAAAAAATAAAATAAATCAAAAGCAAAGCTAATTCATATGCACTGGTTTTAGGGAAATATATATCATTTTGTACACAGGAAGAAAATAAACAAAACATAAATAGTTAAAAAACATGAACAAGGATAACCGTGGATACTTTACTGAAGAAACCTTGAATAGGAATCAAACTACAAACAACTGTATTCCAAAATGTGATATTTAATACAACTTGTTAAATAATCCTGCATTTTGCTGTACTGTGAGATGCATGACTTAAACAATTCAGGAGCTATCACTCATTTTGTCTGTTGATAACATTTCTTTCTGCAGAAAACATAGACAAGCCTACATAATGCATACACAGGAACTGCCAGGCTGGGAACTCCTGCCAAAAGAAAGATGATGGCGTTGATCCACGAAGGGTACGGTACTGATGCCAGAGCTGGAAACTTCTCCTGGAGACCACAAAATTGCATGGTTAGTGGCTCTGGTAGACTGTTGATGTATTGATTATTGCAGAGTCTATGTAATTTGCCTAAAAATTTCTGCATATATAGTGTAATGCTAAAGGAAAAAGTAGTAAGAGGAAAGAGAGCATGAAAAGGGTGAGAAAGCATAAATTGCTGATATATAAACAGGTCTTGAGCTCATGAGCTTACAGAGTTGGGATCCCAAACTAAATACGTGAGCTTCTCTTGCGCTTGAGTCACCAGGTAGAAAACTAAGATAACCAAGACAATCGCAGGGCTGATAAACCTCCACGTAACCTGCCAGAAGATGGATGGTTTTCGTCCAACCATGAACTCTATGTCCTTATTGAACCTGCCAGACAGGAGAGAATAAAGTTCATTACCTTACATAAGTGGTACATGCCTTTACATTATCGTCCATATGCATTATATTACATAACCGATAAAAATACTGCATGTTGATACTTGGAACGGACACCAACCTGTCTATGCCGTAGACATAAACAACAGCTATCATCTCAAACAGTCCAATGGTCAATAGTGGAACAGATCCAGCAAAGTTATCAAAAAGAGAAACCCAGTATAGTCCTGACTGCTGTGCAAACAGGAGGCAGATGATGAAGGCAACTACGCACGTTAATCCTAAAAGAGACATTTAGAAAAGTAATGGAAGTGGTGTTAAAATGCAATTCAAATACTAAATATGTTTCCCTGAAATGTGAAAAGCTGAACAAGTACCAGTCAGTGCTTCATGGGGCCATTTTTTAGGGAACACTTTCAAGTCTTTCAAAGGAACCACCACTCCCTCAATGTTACCGAACAGAGTTGACAGTCCCAGGCAGAGAAGCATGACAAAAAAGAGTACCGACCAGATTGGGGAGCCGGGCATCTTGGTGATGGCCTCTGTGAAAACAATGAAGGCCAGGCCTGTTCCCTCCACTCCCTAAACCAACGAGCATAATACAGACTGGAGCTGGAAATCATAATAATAATATGAACTGGTGACAAATCTTTATCAAAATAGTCACCTCACTGAGAAGCGTCTGCAAGTCACAGGTTACGATGTCCAGTCCAAGAATGACATCGGGATAGGTGCTGTTCAGATGATCAAGGACTGTTTCATAGTTACTTAAAGTGATGTTGTCCTCAGGAAGATCAAATGCATTTGATAAAGTCATGATATTTCTAAGAAGAAAAGAGTCACAGATTAGTAATTATATCTTTTTTTCTAGTATATTTGTTCCATTATATGGTCTGTTATAAATGCTCTGTGGAAGAACGAGGATAAGCAGTAACTCTATAAACGTGCATATCAGAAAGTCATACTGACATTGGAGAAATAAAGACATGGAGATGAAATAAACTGTACTCACTCACTGATGCAGGTGTCATATTTTTCAGTAGCTCTGAAGCCAATGATGGAGTAAGTGACTGTGGCAGCATACACTGAGGTGAAGCCTGTGACCACAGACAAGATCACTGCATCTTGCACACAGTTGTTGCTGAGGAAAAGAAGCATTTTTTTTTCAATACATTTGAACAATGGGAAATTGGATATTGAGAAAACCAAAAGACCCTTACTGAACAGGGTTATAACTTGAGAAGGAGATGAGGCCTCCCCATGCCAAACCAAAGGCATAAAACACTTGAGCACCTGCGTCCAGCCAAGTTGTTGGTTTAATTAACTCATCTACCTACAGAAAGGAAACAATGTTATGAAATATTATGCAAAGCTGATGCGTGGGATGTGAGTTCTTTTCTTTTTTTTAATCTTTCCAAGAAATTAAACATACGTCTGGTGTGAAGAGGAACTTTATTCCACTCAGGGCCCCTTTAAGAGTGAGTCCTCGGATCAGGAAGATGGCCAGCACAATGTAAGGCAGGATGGCAGTCACATAAACTGCCTGAGGTCATTGAGAAGAAAAGATTGGAAAATCCGTGGATAAATGGTTACACAGTTCGGTTAATTTTCTGCTGAAACTCCACATCATGTTGATTGATTGCCCGTAAGCTGGCTGTTTGTTGGCAAGAAACTCATAGATTGCATGTAAAGGTAATTGAAACTTCCCACTAGTCAGTTCAAATTGAAGACGTTTTAGATGAGTGGTGAAACCTCTGCAGGAACCAGGAAAACTCCAGTTACCTTTCACTAAAACCTTTATATACTTTTTTTTGACACCTTGGGCACTCAAAACAGTTTTGCTCTAAGTGCAAGTAACATTCACCTGTCAACACCCACAATCACATGGCTTCCTACAACAAATCAGAAACTCCTTTCTACCATACTCCATAACTCTACAATAATTCTAACTTATATGGCAGATAATCACACCTGCATATTGTGTATGTGTACACATTTACATTATTATAATTAAGTTTTTGTTCTAAAATTTCACCTGTTTCTGTGAATTGATATGCTGCTGAAGCACTGTAGTTTCCCCTTTAGGGATAAATAAAGAGTCTATCCCTCCACCTGTCCTATTATAGCCAATGTGGAGTTCACTGTCTTACCGAAGGGCACTGCGCCATATGGAAAACAAGGCCAAGAATCAAATCAGTAGCTTTCTGATAGGTAGATCTTTATTGATTGTGACCTGAAACAGATGCTAACATATAACCTTTGACTTGTTTTTTTTTTTTTTTTTTTTACAGTATTCTTTTAATGTCATAAATGCAGTCTTGGAAAGCCTTGCAATGCCTTGCTGTTTCCAACCACTTCATGAGTTAGAACGTTTCCAGGGGTGTCGAACTCCAGGCCTCGAGGGCCCGTGTCCTGCATGTCTTAGATGTTTCCCTGCTTCTTCACACCATGACATAAATGACTGTGTCCTTGACAGAATTGCTCAGACTTTGATGACAACCTCTTAATGACCATTAATTAGAATCAGGTGTCTTGGTGCAAGGGTACATTCAAAACCTGCTGGACACCGGCCCTCAAGGGCTGGAATTTGACAATTTTGGTTTAAACAAACCTTGCCTGACGTGCTGATTCCTCTTATACAGCAGATGGCAACAACTGTCCAGGCAGCGAGCAGACAGATCACTATGGGCCACTGGATTTCCCCTGAGTCAGCTATGGAGGCAGAGCTATTCAGAGTCACTCTGTAAAAGAAATAGTCCACCGTGGTGCTCCTTTGACACTCTGGTATAAATTCTGAATGAGGAAAAAATTATATATATATAATCAGTGATGAAGTTTAGGTGTGCTGATGTGTACATATGTTGGCTGAAAATGTATGCAGAAATACCTGTCCTATTTTCAGTAAGAGGACATTGAGTCCATGGCAGGGGTTCTTGAAAGGAATTGAAGAGATACCACAAGATCCAGGCTATCAAGGTGTTGTAGTACAGCCCAACCAAAAAGGAAACCAGCATGGAAGCAATACCTGTGGGACAACATCATTTATTGTGAGATCAAACTTACAGGATGGATGGCAATGACTCTTGACAAAGTGACTCACCCAATCCAGTCAGGTAGGGGCTGATTGCCCTCCACACCCCCACGCTACCTTTTCTGAGCCGCTGGCCAATAGCAAACTCAAGCAGCAAGAGAGGCATTCCTTCCAGCACCAGCAGGATCAGGTAGGGAATCAAAAAGGCTCCTGGAAAACGTATGTGAAAAATAACCAACCCTCTTGTCAATGTAAATGATCATTACGATGTGCAAAATCTCGTATTAGTGTACAGTTACTGTGGTCTCCACAGTAATCTCTCAAAACAGGTTTCCCAGCCTCAAAATAAGGCACATTCTTTCTGTGTTACTTCTTCAGAATGTCATTTGCCAACAAAAATTGGGATACTGATGAGAGAGATTATACATCTCAAATTTATGCTTCCGTGACAGTCTACCTGTCACATCCTCAAATAAATCTTCTTTCAGAAACTGTTCTCAATGACCAACCTTTATCATGTTCTGAAGATGTCATGGAAATGTAGTATCTTAAAAGTGAACTGAAGCTTTGAGTTTGTGTACATAATCGACCTCAGGAGAAGCTTCCTAATGATATCGATGATGCTCAAACTTTTCTGAAAGCACCTGTCTCACTTTATGCAGCATTGTTTTAAAAAAAAGATAAATATATTAGCTTTAGAGTAGCAACTCGAATACTTTAAAACTGCTTTGCCTTTTTTGGGGAAAAATATTGTGGAAACGGAGTGTGTAACCTTCCGACATAGAAGAATGGAAAATGTGTTTACTTTGTGAAAGAATCAGTTAAAAACCTAACCATCATCTTTTACTTAATCTAACCAAGTGAATTTTTGACATAGATAAAAAAATAATTTCATTAAACCTTTTAAAGGTCAGTTTTCTGGTTTCAAATCCAGGTGCTAGATCTACACCAGCACCCCGTACATCTGCGAGGGTATCGTGAAACTAACGTTGTGAGGTGTGGAGCATTGCAGTCGCCATGTGATGGTCAAAACTTTGAAGATTTAATCTATTACTAGAACCTTCAATATATTCATTGCCTTAGTTTATGTTCAAATAGCTAATTAGGTTTTTGTTAGATCAATGACTATCAGAAGCATTCCTTAATTTAAAGTTTAATGCAGAAGATGTAACCTTGACAACAGGATAACACATCACAGCTTGCAATGAAGTTGGCAAAGTTGGAATCAGTCACTTTAAAAAAGGACATCCCTGATAATATCTAACAGCAGGTAGTGATTAACGACGGTAAAGATAATAGTCTTTCAGTTTTTTACAATTGCACAAAAGGTGACATTTCTGACATTAATAGAGCATAGAAGTAGTATTCCATTGCAAAAGCTTTCTTATGCATAGATAAAAGGAATTAATAAATAATTTTGGTTTTATAAAACTGTAATGGGACAAGGGTTTTTATTATTCATAAGTACTTTAAAAATAGGTGATAAGTCAGATTTTATTGTTATTGCTTGCACAAACTATGAGCAGTGCTTTAAACTTTATCCTCTGGACTCCTTATATCAAGCAAGAGAAATCAACTACTTTATCACATTTTCAAAAGTCCTCCATCTCCTGTGATGTTATATGCAGCACCCTATAACACTGGGCCACATAACGAAAATCGGTTTGAAAACGTACACGTTGAGCTTTAGTTAAATGCTGCTGAACACTGAGTCTTTTTGAGTGATAAACCAAACTAAAGGTTATATATTACTTCACTCTTTACTCATGAGAATAATTTATATAACTCGACTCATGAACATTCAGCCATAAATAGATGACACGTTTAACTTTTTTGCTTAACAGCAAGTACAAAGAACTGGTGATGTTATTTAATGTGAAATGATTAAGCTCACAGTATGCTATTTGGCCATTTTTAAAGATAGATGAACAAGGAACAAAAAATCTAAATGCCCTCAAGACATCACCAAGACTCCATATTTGTATTACCAATCAAGAATTTGACTTTTCCAATAGATATGTCCATGCACCGTCTCTGTCCCCACTTACCTCCACCATGACTTTGGCACAAGTACGGGAATCGCCACACATTGCCAAGGCCAATACAGAAGCCCACACATGTTAATATGTACTGGGTTTTGTTGTCCCACTTGGGGCGGTCCACTGCCTCCTCCTTCTCCATCTTCTCCAGATCTTCATGGTCAGGGATTCGGAGATCCAGTCCTGGGTTGGGGAGTACCAGTCTCATGGTGGTAACATGTGCAGTGAGGCACAGAGCCAATGTCTGCTACTGCTAGAGTATAGTGAAGTGCATACATGTGAAAGTCCACATAGGAGCCGTCAGCAATCTTAACACAAATTTATGATCTTTTACTACTGTGGTGCATGCCACTGATTAACTAAGGAACACTGTATTAATTTATAGGAACTCAGCGTTCTAGTTATTAATTAAGTAAAAAGCAACTACTACGTAAAGCATGACGTGGCTACAAAAAAGAAGGAACTAAGACTAAAACGAAATTAAAGCAGGACTAACCCGAAAAAGCCAAACGTTTCCAGGGCACAAGCCCTATAAGCACAACTTCTGTTACATAATATTGGATATAATTTATTTCTATTTGCTGGGAAAATAGTGAGAAAACTATTCAAATAAGATTTTACTCCATTATGGTGGGCGGACAGAAAAAATACATAAAATCCACTGATGTTGTGTTAATACATTTTTTATTGTAACAAAGAAAAAAAAAACATAAGATAGTATTACAGTTTGTGAAAGTCCAGCAAAGAATTAGATCTTTTATTGAGGATCATTGACAGCATTATTAAAATGTTTTTAAAATGTGAGCATTTTTCTTACATCTTGATAAAGCACTGACCATAGCTTAATATGCTATAAGACAATTAGGCTGGAAATGGCAAGATTCACTCAGTCTCAGCCATGCTGAGATTTTTCTTAACTTACAGTATTTATACATCAACAATTTTCTAAAAAATATGAAAACAAGCTCATTCTTGAGTTTTAAATACAACTGTAAGCAAATGTGGTTACATTGAAATATAGCCAGGGTTCAACCTAAGCTATAGTTAAGTTAGAGACTGTAAAGTTTGGTATTTGGCTTTGGCAGATGATTATTATTCTGTAACCGACACATAAAAGCATTTGCATTAGTGTCAAGTCAGCCAATGTGTTAAAGATACAAACGGACATGGTGTAAATGGTGATAGTTTGCTTAGTATACCCAGTTTCATTCTAAAACAGATTTTTTTTTTTTTTTATTGTTGGTGTGTAACAAGGTAAAGTGTTGTAGAACTGAAATGAAGATTTTTTTCCATTTACTTGCTTGGTATGTGATAAAACTGGCTATTTCTGTCTCAAAATTGTTTCTTATTTATTTAGGCTTTTTTTTTCTTTTTTTTTTTTAAATGTTGTTCTTCAACCCAACACACATGTACTGTAGCCCCAGATTAGCTTGTGCAATGTTGGTATAATTTATAACATTTGGAAACTGCGTTTGAGATGTATGTCTAACCCCAGACTGGAGTTGGCACAAAATTAAGGTGTCACACTGTAGCATTTAGAGTAATTCACAAACAGGGAATCACAGATTTTGACATGTACAATAACAGCAATTTTAGTCAATCAGTGTGTCTGCGTATCACTAAAGAACAGTTTCTTTTCAGTATTACATATCACTGAATTTGTTACATAATGTAAATAATATACCAACATGTTCAAAAAAAAAGAAAAAAAAGAAAAAGAAAAAAACGGCACCAAACTCCATTATCAAAAAGATTAATTTTAGTTCCTTCAACATAGAACTTTATCTGACCAATAAAAACCCAGAAACCCATAAGTACACAACGTTTCAGCTTTTGTTTTCGTGCACTGGGACATAGACATGTAACTGGATGACATAAAAAAGAAAAGATATTTTGTGCAAACCACCACTCTGATCAAGTTGTTTGCAACTCCAACAACATGTCAAATGTCTTTAAAGGCAATTTTTGAAGTAGTATATTAGTGTAAGTAAAAGGACAGTTTCATACTGAGCGCAGCATATATTTTCCACAGTGTCCAACTGTTCTTTGAATGTACACTAACACATTAAACGTCTCACAAAAGGAAACTAATTATCTCCTACTTCAAAGACTTTTACTGGAAACAACTTATTTTGTTGTCCTTTTTAAAGATAAAAGTCTACAACAGACTAGTTGTGGTGTACTATCATTACAAAGAACGAGAAAAAGCAGCATACAAAAGTTCAGATACTCATAATAAGTAAATCCTATTTAAACCTTCACTTTTTCATACATTTGTATTTGTGCAGAAATAGTGTCCACTGAATCTTGTCTGTAATCCTCCTGCTTGCAGCACTTCTTCTGTACAAATTTAAAGAGGGCAAAAAAGGGGATAACCAAACAGGGAATTCCAGCCAAGATGAAAACGATGACGTTGATCCAAGGGGGAAAGGGACGCTCTTGAAGGGTGGGAAAGGTTTCCTAGGGGGAGAGTCAAGACAAATGTTTGATTCATTCTGAACAAAATATAAAATAAAATTAAAACTGCGGTGAAAACCTTTTCACGTCTTATTAAAAAAAAAAATTATCATAATGATGGCTACACTTACCGCCTCTGGGTCCCAGACCAAATAGGTGAGAGTTCCAGTGACTTCAGTAATAAAGTAGAAAACCAAAATGAAGATCATAATGAGTGGGCTAACCACTCTCCATGTCACCTGCCAGAAGATGTTGGGCTTGTGGCCAATCATAAACACGAGGTCCTCGTTAAACCTGTTTTGAAACAATAAGAAGGTGGAATAATGTAGCTGAGTGTGTGTAAAAAACATCCATAAAAGATGACCTTGTGGTCTATTAGTTACAGTACATAAAGCAGCATGTGTAGCTGTTAGGGCAGGCTCAAGTGATTTATGCCACAGTAGGCTCCAGTTTATTACTTTTGTCTGAGCAAACTCTGAGGCCCAAATTTCAACATGAAAAAAAAAATGACATCAATTGCTTGTTTTACATATTTGATCAGTCACATTTAACTTCTTTACTACATTCATCAACATTATACGTAATACTTTGGTTCATATCTTCCATAGTTCTCACATCATGTTGCCACAAAAAAAGAAAGAAAACGAAAAAAGGTATAGTTTGTACCAGAAGCTGAACTTTTGTTTTTCTTATGATCATTGTAACATATTATCTTTGCTTCAAGGTTAGCTTCCTGCTTTGGCTGTGTGCCCCACTGAATATCAGATGAACTTTGTCCTGGCCAGAACCTGTTTCATGTGATCTGAAGAATGTCTGTTTATGTTGCATTAATTAGATTTTGTAATTACATTAAAATTGCCCAAGCTAAGAGGCGCCATGCAGGGGTGGGCATACTCATTGCCAGTTCAGTGCCTCTACATTGGGGTTCACACTGGCAAATGAGAGCGTAGCCTCCCCCTGCCATCAGGTGAAGGGACAGGTCCGCACTGTCATTTGTGCTTTTGTTCAAACTGCAAACAGCAGATTAGTGTACGTGGGTACACTAATCTGCTGTTTGCAGTTTGAACCATTTCTGGTGTCCTTGGATTGGGGTGCTGGAGACTGCCCCTGCTGGGGAATCACTCGTTTTACTGAGGGACTTCAATGCTCATGTGGGCAATGAGAGTGAGGCCTGGATGGGGGGTTTGGGAGAAACGGCCCCTCTGATCTGAACTCGAGGGATATTTTGTTATTGGACTTATGTGCTCATCACTAATTGTTCATAACAAACACCATGTTCAAGCAAAAGGGTGTCTCCATGTGCACTTTGCACCAGAACACCACAGGTTGCAGGTCAATGATTAGCTTTGTTATGTCACTGGAGTTGCGGCCATGTCTTGGATATTCCTGTTAATAGAGGAGTGAAACTCTCAACTGATCAATACCTTGTGGTAAATTGGCTCCAATGGTGGGGGAGGGTGCCAGTCAGACCTGGTAGGCCTAAATGCATTGTGGGGGAATGTCGGATGGAATCCTCTGTCTGAAAGAGACTCAATTCCCATATCTGGCAGGTCTTCGGCCACGTTCCAAGTGGATCATGTTCGCACCTCCATTGTCAAAGCACCTCACCTGAGCTGTGGCCGTAAGGTGGTCAATACCTATCATAGTGACAGTCTCCGAACATGCTGGTGGACACCAGCAGTGAGGGATGCCGTCAAACTGAAGACAGAGTTCTATTGGGGCTTTTTGGCCTGTGAGACTGAAGAGGCAGCTGATAGGTACAGACAGGTCAAGCAAAAAGCAGCTGTGATGGCCACTGAGGCAAGGATGTGGACATGGGAGGAGAAGGAGAGCCCATGGAGAATGACTTTTGAATGGCTTTAAAGTGATTCTGGTCCATTGTCCACCAATGGGGCGCTGCTGACCTTGACTTGGCACGTTCTAACACGTTCTAAGACCTCCTCAATCCCACAGACACACCTTCCTATGAAAGGCTAGAGCCTGAGAACTCAAAAGTGGGCTCTCGTGCCTCTGGAGGCGAGGTCACCAAGGTGCTTGAGAAGCTCCTTGGTGGCAAAGAACTTGGGTGGATATTATCCGTCTTGAGTTCTTTAAGGCTTTGGACGTTGTGGGGCTGTCTTGGTTGACATGCTTGTGCAACAACGCTTGGACATTGAGAATAGTGGCTCTGGGTTGGCAGACCAGGGTTGTGGTCTCCCCTCTTTAAGAAGGGAGACAAGAGGGTGTGCTCCAACTACATACGGATCACACTCCTCAGCTTCCCTGGTGAGGTCTCTTCAGGGGTACTGAGGGGATAGGGAGGAGTCCATCAGTAATAATCAAATTGTGGGACTTCTCTGGGAGTATGGGATACTGAAATCCCTTATACGGGCTGTCCGGTACCTGTACATCCAGTGTCAGGGTTTGATCTGCATTGTTGGCAGTCAGTCAGATTCACTTCCAGTGAGAATGCCTATTGGACTCCATCAAACCTGCCTTTTGTCATTGATTCTGATTATTACTGTTATGGACAGAATTTCTAAGCTCAGCCTGAGGAGTAAAAGGGGTGTGGTTTGATGACCTCAGGGTTGGGTCTCTGCTTTTTGCAGGTCCTGCTGACTTCATCAGAAAAAGACTCGCAACTCTCACTGGAATGGTTTAAAGTCAAATGTGAAGTAGCTGAGATGAGAATCAGCACCTCCAAATCTGAGACCATGGACCTCAGTCAGCAAAGAGGGGGTCAGGATGTGATCTGCGTCGGGGATCACATCCTGGCTTGAAGGGAGGAATCCAAGTATTATGGGGTCTTGTTCATGAATGAGAGAAGAATAGAGCCAGAGATTGACAGACAGATCAGTGTGATGACCACAGTGATGAGGACTCTCCATCAGTCTGTTGTGATAAAAAAAAGAGCTTTGCCTTTTGGCCCAGTTCTTGATTGGTCCATGTTCCAACCCTCATGTATTGTCAAAAGCTGTGGGTAGTGACTGAAAGAAAGAGATTGTGGATATGAGCAGCAAAAATGAGTTTCCTCTGCAGGGTGTCTGGGCTCTCCCTTAGAAGGGGAGAACCTCTCTCATCTGGGAGGGGCTCAGAGAAGAGCTGCTGCTCCTCTGTACACCTCCCTGAGAGGAGACCCTGGGGAAGACCTAGGCCACATTGGGGGGAATATATCTCTCTGTTGGCATGGGAATGTCTTGGTAGAAGGACAATATGAACCCAGGTAAGCAGAAGGAGATGGCTGGCTGGCTGGCTGGCTGACTGGCTGGCTGGCTGGCTGACTGGCTGGCTGGCTGGCTGGCTGGCTGGATGGATGGATGGATGGATAGATGGATGGATGGATAGTTTGCTAGTGACTCACCTGTCTATACCGTAAACGTAGATAACTGAAAACATTTCACAGAATCCGATGACCAGAAGGGGGATTGAGCCGGCGAAATTGTCAAAAAGAGCTAACCAATATGTCCCTGAACGCTGAGTAAATATGAGTCCAAGAAGACAAGAAACAAGACAAGTCAGACCTGAAAACACAATACAAACAAACTGTTAGATTCATATTTCTAGATTAGGTATTCTCATGTAGACATCATACAATATGTTTAAATCAATAACAAATAAGAACATTACCACAGAAGACTTCTTTGGGCCATGATTTGGGCAGAATTTTAAGATCTTGCAAAGGAACCACCACCCCCTCGATGTTTCCAAACATAGTTGACAGGCCGAGACAGAAGAGCATGACAAAGAAGAGAACAGCCCAGAGAGGGGAAAGAGGCATCCTGATGATGGCTTCTGTGAACACAATGAAGGCCAGACCTGTTCCCTCTACACCCTGAAGAAATACAGACAATGTGCTTTAGGGTGATTTATCAGGATGTTATGTAACATAATTTATACAATTTTCTACGAAATGGAAACAACTTATTAGACAGTAAGTGTAATGGATGAATCTACTGACCTCACTAAGTAAAGTTTGCATGTCACAAGTCTGTAGGTGTAATCCTTGGATGATAGCTGAATTTGTCTGGTTGAGCTGGGACAGAATCATGTCATAATTGTCTTGTGTGATGTGGTTTTCAGGGTAGTCAAATGCATTCATCAACTTCAAAATGTTGCTGTTAGAAAACAAAGAAACAAAAATGAACACTGGCATGCGTTTGGTCCTACTTAACTAATCCCCACTTACTTTACTTGGCTGTTAAGTATTTTTAGGAAATCTGAAACTCACCTTTCCTGGCACTCATCAAACTTTTCCGTTGCTCTGAATCCAATTATAGAGTAGATAACTGTTGCAGAGTATACTGAGGTGCATCCATTGATGATGGAAATAAGGACAGCATCCTGCTCACAGTTGTTGCTGCAAGAATATTTTGAGAGGAAGTTGTGTGAGGGAGCTGCTCAACAGTTTGTGATCATGAAACTGAGACATTTTACTCACTTAATAGAGTTGTAACTGGAGAAAGAGATGAGACCACCAAAAGCCAAGGAAAAAGAGTAGAAAACCTGAGCCCCTGCGTCTAACCAGGTTGCTGGATTCATTAACTCGTTTACCTGAAATAAAAAAAAAAGTAAATAAATAAATACAAAGGTCAACAATATGTTCTTTAAAAAATGCTAATTAGCTCATCTTAGCTGTTATGACAATAAACACACTCATTGTCATTGCTCACCGGGATTTTTATATAAGACCGGTGTATGAGCATGGTAAATTGAATAAGATCAATAGGATTTAACGTTGCTAAAGTTCATAGGCATTGGTATCATTACTTGTGATATGGGATGTTGTTGTTTTGGGTTCACTCCATGTCATTCTTCAATATCAGCTTGTTATCTATCTTGTGATGAAGGTTTCTGATAGATACATAGATACATTTCTTATCTTTGGTCACTCACAGCAGGTATCGTGTTTCTCTGCACATTTTATGATACTGGGTGATTGGCTTTTTTTTAAAAAAAAACAAAAACCTTCAAGAGTTAGAAACGATGACTAATGCTTTCATAACAGTCTGTTAATTAAAAAGTTAAAGGTGTTTGTGTATTTTTTCATGTCATCTTTTCATTTTGGTCTCATACTGTGATATGAAAAAAATAAATGAAAATAAATATTTATTATCCTTCATGCAAATATCTGCTGGCCGGAAAATTAATGGTCATTGCCAGAAGCTCATAAGTGTATTTTACAAGCTGCTCTAAAATTCTGATAAAATTCTGAGTTAAAAGGGGCAAATTTTTGTTAGTAAGTGTCAACAATGCTTACATCTGGTGTGAAGAGGTACTTAATACCCTCTATAGAGCCTTTAAGGGTTAGTCCCCTGATGAGGAAGATGGTGAGGACCACATATGGCAGAGTGGAGGTGATGTACACAGCCTGAGAAATAAAAGAGTGGCATATTACACATTACAGGGATCACCAACAGAGCTCTGGATCCACTCAAACGAAGGGAATCCCTGCCATATTATATTTTTCAAATACAATGTGATTTCCAGACCTTGCCGGTTGTTTCGATGCCCCGGATGCAGCAGACATAGAGCAGAGTCCAGGCTGCTATCAGACATAGCACCATCCACCACTGCAAACCTCCAGATTCATCAATAGCCACTGCAGTGTTCAAAGTCTCTCTGTACCAGAAGTAATCAACAGTGGTGCTCCGTGCACATTCATCCACTAAACCTGCACAGGAAAAATAAATGTACAATCATAAACACTTCTGTGAAGTTATTTCATATCAGGGTGTGAAATAACAATCCCCTTAGAGTGTGTAAAGGTCTGGCAAACAAAATCTCAGGTGACTAACATGCAACATATTGCACAGTTCCTTTATTTATTTTACAAAAGACTAAACCAAAATGCATAGGATATATGTGAACAATTAATACACCTTGTGATTTAATATTGTGCAGATTCCCTTTTTACATAGAAGCTACTGTTTTCTGTCTGATATAAATGTTTCCCGTCATTCTGGGGGAATTTGGTTTGCTCTTCTTTACAACACGGTTTCAGGAAAATGGTGTTTGCAGAGGCTTCTTTGGGATTCTACACAGCATTTTAATGACACTGATATCCTGACTTTTAATGGGCTATTGCAACACCTTGATTCTTTTTTCTTTGGAAGACCCTCATGCTAAAAACATGATGCATAATATTATTTTTTGTAGTACATCAGAAGTTGAATTTACTTATCTTTAAGACATGATAAGGACTAGATGATGATGATGATTGTATTCTGATACATCGAAGTAACAAGGGGCATCTTTATTTTTCTTCCCAAAACTTCAGTTAATCTATTACAACCTGTTCTGCGCTTGAGGCTTTTCAGTGGCATGTTGCCATGATAGATGACTTTTTACCTGTGCCGTTAGCATTGAGAGGACACTGGCTCCAGGGCAGAGGATCTTGAAAGGAGTTGAAGAGATACCACATGATCCAGGCCATGATCGTGTTGTAGTACATACCCACCAAACCGGAGACAAACATGGATGCAATACCTACAAAAAGAAAGAAAAACGGCATGTACTCACTATTCTTTACACAGTTCTTTATTCTTTCCAACACTATTGTTTAGGATGTTATGAGTGACATTTTTATAAAGCAAAAAGGGCACATGGCGCTGATGGAAAAATAAACTGGCTGGCATGTACTTGGGCTGATGAGTGCGAAATGCAAACTGAAAATATATACTCAGTTATCTAGTGTACTAAAAGACTAAATGTGAAAATTTATCAATTTAAGAAAAAAAAACCAGCATCTTATGCTAAAGATTTTAAAAATTGTACTTGATGAGAACCTTCTGTTAAATTTCGAACTGACACCGGCATTGACTTTTGTTAACTGGCACCATATTTATGTATCCATTTATTGTTCCTTCATGCTACAAATATATAAATACCCTTTGGGGATTTATATATAGCTAAACAACTCGCAGAACAGACAGACTATTCTCCTGCTACTTATGTATTTATGTAGATTTTCTTTTCTCCCTTTTTTGATTTATCTGCTGATTCACA
>JAOWBL010000232.1:0-18070 GCA_028564865.1 Zenarchopterus dispar | reverse complement strand
AATCTGATACGTTTCCCACTAGATTTATAGATTTTTTTGTGCATATTGAAAGAAGTGAAATATATATATATTATATATACACACGCACACACACACACACACACACACACACACACACTATACACACATGTAAAAGCAGAAAAAACAATGTAGAAAAAAAAAAACTATCCTAAAGGGAAAACAGCAGTCAATGTTGGGAGACAGAGGGCCCACAATAATTTCCATAGCAACCCTTCAACTGGGCTTTGACCTAAACACTACTGATGAAACAATAAATCAAGGAAACTGCAGGGTTTTATCTTAAAGTTGCAGCTCCTTTAAACGTGTAAATCTGGTGAGGAGAGAAGATTTCCTCGATATTATGGCAAAGCCTTTGTGATAGAAGGATAATTCCAATGATAATGCAGAAATCGGTCATGTCTTTCTAGTTTGTAGCTTATTTATTCCCATACTTTGTCTTGATTAATGAATTTAAGAAAGATTATGTAGCTTACCATTTGAAAACGTAGAGTACAAGACATCAGCCTTCAAATCATCACTTGCTCTTGGGGGTAAGTGGTCCCTGAAATATAAAAGAAATTTAACCATGTTTTAAAAAAGTGAAATTTAAAAAAAACTTTCCCAAATATTACAATTGACCAACTACTTAAAAAAAAAAAAAAAAAGAGATATGCTCAGGACATAAGTGGGGACATTAATCCCAAAGTTTAAACCAAAATATATTTGAATCACGAACCTTAAAATGAAACTATACCTTTTAAATAATTTTCAGACCATAAACAAGTCACACACCTTCTTTGAACTGTGTTTGGGAGTAAGAAAAAAAAAACAACTTTATTTTCTTATTAGACATGCTTTAATAATACCTAAATGCCTATGGGAATAAGATAACTGTTGGCTCTCTCCATTTCCAAACAAGACCATGGTTAACAAAGCCAACAAATGACAGCCCAGCTCGATGAGATCCGTATTACTGCTTTATGTACATTAATGTTAAATAGGTCTCGCTATTCTTAGAACAGTTTGTTTGCATTGTTTATTTCTTTAAAAATAGCACTTTTGAGACTCAGGTCCTTAAATTAGAAGGGCATGTGGTGACAACTGGAACGGTGCCACCACTAAGCAAAAACTGAGTCAGTTATTTTTGTCAGTTACTTCAATCATACTTTAAGATACAGAGTTTATTTACCTCATCGGATGCAGCTCCAATATGGGCTGGAGGTCCTTGGAAGAAAGGCCGTCAACAACAGGCGAGTCGAGATTTGCTGAGCCATTGCTGAGTCTGTCACTACTTTCATATCCAGATTCGGTTCTCTGGATTTTCCAGTTTTCATTGCGGAGTTTAAGAGTTGCCGAGCTCTTTGATCTGTCACTGTGGCCTCCTCGGCTATCCGAGTCCAGAGAGCTTCGGCTGCCACCAGTTTCATGCCTCTGCTCATCTTCGTAGATGGTCATCAGGCTCTTGGGTTTGAGCTCTTCTCGCTCTCCCCGCGTAAAATCCCTCTCTCGCTCTCGGTCACGTGATGGTGAGTGACTACTCGGTCTTCTCTGGGGGCTATGGTGCCTTGGTGGCTCTTTGGTGACTGGATTTCCTTCTTCGACGCCTCTTAAAACGCTGTCCACATTCAGCGCCTCCCGCATGGGTTTCCACGGCCGATTGGACCTGCTGCGGTTATTCCCTCCATGTCGCTCTCTGGAATCTTGGCTGCTGTCTGTGTCGTATCCATTGGAAAGCTGGTCTAGTCTCTTGCTGTGATGGCCACTTCTTGTAGCAGGCACACTGGGTAGGACTTGGATCCTTGAGTGAGAGTGAGGGGGTTCATGAGAGGACCGGCCTCCAAGGTACGGGGTTCGCTCTGTCCGGGTAGGACCTTTTCCTTGGCTGCTATACAGTCGAGTCTCGAGGTGCTGTTTGAAGCCATTCTCCGGAGGGGAAGCGGAGCGTGAGTACATACGGTCCTGACCTGGATCTGAGGAAAACAGTTCCGTGAGAACTTGACAACACAATAAAACCTTGAATAAAGTTTTAATATAAAAGAAGACTTTAATCTACTTCAGATCTAAAAATGTGTTTTCATCTTCAATACAACCCCACAAAATTTTACAAAGCAGGTTTCAAACTTTCTTGCTGCACCTGATGCTGGGGGGTTTAAAAAAAAAAAAGAAAAAAAAAGTATAAATATCACTGATGGTGCCAAAAACTGACTACACTAGACATCAAGACATAAAGCTGTGCTCAACACCACAGGAGGCTGGTCACAAAGTAAGAAAGGGCATGACGACAGCAGAGTTAGTGGCATTTGTGTCTGCTGATGGCAGGAAGGTGTAAATTACAACCACAAGGAGTCAATTTCCCTGCATGGCACGTGCACAGAGGGATGCCATTTCATGTGTAAACTTCCATGCAGGTACTTATCCCTGTGATTCAAAAGACACTTCTAGCTATAATGGAAACTGTAATAATATCTGTGTGTGCTTTTATTGTGAAAATTAAAAAAAATTGTTTCATTTGTAATAACATTTGAAAACCGTTGTAAAAAAATGCTTCTTATCAGCAGAAGTCTTCATCTAAATGTTGAAGATAATCTGACAAAAATAATTTGTTCACATAAAGGTGACAAAGCCCTACATACTTTGTATTTGCCATCATTAACTTAATGAAGATTCTATTTAGCTGTACACAAAGTGAATTTTGAACTCAGCATTAAGTATTAGATTTTTTCTCTCATGTGTGTAACACCAGAGATTTGAAGATATTCTGCAGAGAACTCCAGATTAACAGTTAGAGGTGCAACGATTGGTAATAAATAATAATAAAAAATAGTAATAATAAAAATACTCGCCAACGAATATGTACAAGTCAGTGGTTATCCAAAATAACTAATAGTTTCTGCTTATTTTATTCAACATTGCATGTAAATGAGGTTTACTGTTCATTAAATAGGCATAAAGAATAAAAGCTGTAAAAGGAGTTTAAAATTTTTGGTAATGAGCTGGAAGGTAGTTACCTAAAAATATGTGACAGAGTGGTGTGATCATGTTACACTTTATGTTTTATAAATGGTCGAACGAGATGGGTCTATTTGACCTGGGAAGACCACTAGTGTGACATGTAAATGAAGTCTATTATACCATACATTTCAAAAAAATAAATGTAAAATTTGTGAAGACATGTTGGGAACAAGTTGACTAAAAGGAGTAACACAGAATAGGGTGATAAATTTAAAATTTCATGTTTTACAAACCAATCAAACAAGAACGGGTCAATTTGACCCAGGAGGATAACAGGTGTGACTATTTGCTGTCATTAAAAATATTGAAAGGGTTTCAAAGCATTATCCTGACTTTGTTATATACCTATCTGTGGGCTTCCATCTGCTCTGATAATAACCTTAATGAAAATAAAGAATTTCTGTTTCGCTTTTTTTTTTACTCATAAACAAGGTATAATTTTCAGTAAATTAGGTCTGTCATGCCATATATTACAAAAATAAATGTAAAATAAATGTTAATATATTGGAAATAAATTCAGTAAAAAGGAGAAAGCAGTCAAAACAGACCGGGTCAATTTGAACAGAAAGACAAAAGGTTCATATTAAAAAAGAAGCCAAAATCAGGGTTGAAAGAAAGCAGCAATATTCTATCAGAGCAGTACTCTGATGATAAGTTTGGTAGTACGTGAGGATAAAGTGACACAAACATCAGTTTTGCAATTAAAGTCACTCTTCATTTAAATCTTCCAGCATTCATCCCTCTTTGCTTTCATCTGCTTAGTTTTTGGTGTATTTATTTGTTAATCGTCATCAAGACCACAGAGAGGGAAACCAATGGCTCCAGCTACGAGAGAGGAGGATCAAGGCTGGCTCCAACAGATGCACCACTTAATCCCCTTCCTGACCCATTGCTCCAAAACAAAATATTACATAAGCGTCGGGGAAGCGCAAAGCTCACTTTTTGCATCACGCCCAACAGTCCCCATGCATATGTGTGGTACCACATCTGCCGTCTCTTGTAGATACACACAAAGCACGGCAGCCCACCTCTGTAGCGTGAGTCCAGCTTCCGCTGACCACTCCTGTCAACATCTCTTCTGGATGAATGCATTCCCCGCAACTCTCCTGCTCGATGGGCTACTTCTTTGGAAATGTCCCTGAGGCGACTCCTGGGATCACCAGCGCCAATTTTCACTTGAGAAAAGAGGAAAAAAAGAAAAAAAAAGTCAGGTATTTGACACATTGTTCTCCTTCAAGCAAAAAGGATTTCAGAATGTATTTGGCTGAATTAGAAAAAATAAATAAATAAATAAAAACATAAATAAATCAGTATATCCTGACAGAACCAGGTGGAGATTTCTCACACTGCAGGTATCAAAGGTATTTTAATCTTGAGGTAACTTTTTGTCACTGTATACCACTTCTTTCAGTTTCCAACTCTCCAGCACCCCCGAGGTGCTACGAAGCTGCCGAACATGTCGACACAAGTACTTTACGTCACATCTTTGTAAGGACGTATGTGGTAAATTTTTTTGCTGCACAAGGGGAAAAGCAGCAAGAAAGAACCCCGGCTGTGCTGTGGCATCTGCAGCACATTTTCAGCAGAGTTTGACTTAGAAATGAAATGATTAGTCGTGGCAGTGGAAAACATTGCTGGCAGTCTGAGATTTCAAAATGGAATGCTGTGGAGAGGACATAACAGATCAAGAAACGTCAGGTGTACTTCTGACTTTATTTTTGGGATTCCATACTCTCTTCTGTTCCAGAAAAGCCGAATTTTCAACAGATCACAATATAATCTGACTTCAAATTTGACTTTGCTACCCATGAAAGCTGTGAGCAACTGCTGACATTTTACTATCGCAGCCGTCCCTCTCAATCACATTCAAGATACTAGGAGCAGCAATAAAAGGTTCAAGGACATTTACAGCTTCACACCACCAGATGATTCAAAAAAAAAAAAAAAAAAAAAAAAAAAGACTATGATTATATCAAAGTTGAGCTGATTTAACCATTGTATATATTCCTCTCCAATCTTCCCCTTAAGTATGTGCAGAATTGGCAGCCCTTTGTGACCTCTCTCCTCAACAAGGGTCCCTAATCTCTTCTGTACTACTAACATGGCCAGATTTCATCTCACAGCGAAGATGTTTAATTATCTCTTCCTCTAGTTGTGATGCCAGATCTGTTCTTGTTGTCAGTCTCTGAGAACACAAAAACTTAGCCTCGACTCATCATCTTTTCTCATGTTTCCTGTGCATTGTAAAACACCCATGTTTAAAGAACCGGCTGCTTTATATTTTTAATTTCAGAAGTTTACTAATTTACACTGAACTACTCTTCCTGTCCACAAGATCTGATTTCTGCTTGAATATCTTTTCCAGTTATGAAGTTGTTGTTGTATATTTTTCATTTACCTGGTCCCCGTCCTCCACTGGCCTGAGCGCTGCTTCTGCTGAGGGTTGAAGGGGTCTTCTGTTTGTGAGAGTCGTGGCCCAGCACAGCCTTCAGATTTTCCCTTGTAAGGTCCAGCTTCTTGGGGACTGAAACTGGAGACTCAGAATCTGCAAATTCAACAAAAAGTATGTAACAACTTGGGATGTTGTAGGCCGATTTGCCTCTTTACCAAGAGAAGGAAGAAAAAAAATCCTGTTCCTTAACACATACTTTAAAATGCACCTGACAGTGAATTAGAATTTAAATTAAGATGAATAGACCCTGCTCTACGCGTTTTTGGAGAATCATCTAGTTTTGTCAGAGTCCTGATGGACAGTGAGCAGCTGCCACAGCTTGGAGCTGGGGCACAGCCAGAATGGGGAGAGATGGAGGAGGATCTTTAAAGGGGATAAAAACCTCGCCAACCACACAAATCCTTGGATATATAATCCCAACAGAAGAGATGTTTAGTTGTCATCAAAATTATCCATTACCCCCCTGGGAGCAAATGTAACTAATATGATTTTAGAATTTGTACATTAAAATTACAAGCTAGTCTTGGTTATGCTGCTTTCTGGATTTTGAACTCCAGTTTTTATTTCTGTCTTTGGAAGTACAAAAAACTACTATGCGACTGACCATAGCAAGAATGTATAATTTCAACACAAAACTCAATGTATTTTTAGTCAACGGGGAGTATAAACTGAGCTGAAAGAGACAGATTAACAGATGACAAGTCACACTTAAAATACATTTACATTTAAGGGTAAAGTAGTTAAAGACAAATTGGTGCTTAAATCTAACTACACTTTAAACTAGCTGGGAGCAACAACTGTAAATTCATTCACCATCCACAATCTAAGTCAGTGACAGTTATAAAAGATGTAAAATACTGGCAGCTGGACAACTTAACTTCACACTAATGGGAAGCTTATAGTAGGAAGACATTATGATGAAGTAATTTACTTGGGATGGGATAAGAGCTACTGAAAGCAAAGAAAATTACATTACACAGAATAGCTCTACTAAACAAGTTAAATACATATGTGAACTTCACAAAAGGAAAAAAATCAAACTTCCTCTCACCTAACTATTGATCTTTTGAAAATGTCAACATGATTATCCCTGAGCTAGTTTATATTAGGATGCACATTCCAATAAAGGCTGGCATGATCAATACTGAAAACAAATACAGAGCCGATAAAATAATGATACATCATACCGTGTGCTTCTCCATTGAAAGAGGCCTTGTACTGAGACTGGCTGCTGTTTTGTGTTGAGGCATCTTCTGTGGTGATGGCACTCCCATCGGGGTTGGAGTAAAAAAGAAGGAGAGGCTGGAAGTGACCTTTTATACATTTGCTGACCACATCTTTCCACCGGGAGCCAATCTACCAAGGGAAAAAAAAAAAAAAGAATATAAGAAAAGGTGGGCCAGAGGCTCAAAACATATGTATGCACAGATTAAAACATTAGAAAACAAAAACAATTTTATCACAGATCATACAAAAATTATACATTATTTTGAGTGAAAATAACCTCTTGTGTGCATGTTTTCTTAAAAAGCAGTTGACTAGAATATTTGAGTTTGGTTTTTCTGTATTTTAGTGGGATCCTCAAGCAATTATGTTTTGGAAGATTATGAATGCATTCATTGTCAAAAATCAACCAATCTCAGTCTGATGCAATTCAGAGAGGATGAGAGAACATAAAAATATCAAGATTTAGTGATCACCAAGTAAAATGTCACAGTGCAATCTTATCCTGACAGAAAACTGACACATCAAATTTAAAAAAAGGGAGGGGGGAAAAAAAAGCACACAACTACACATTTACATTTTCAAAATCTTACTTTGAAGACAGAACATGCTGTGACCAAATCACACAATTAGTTAAGTCATGTGAGGTACATGGCTCGCCATAAAGGCGCCACAAAGACAGGCTGCGGGCTAACAGATGCTCGTGAACTCCTTAATTAAGCAAATCACAGGGGAAGATGGGAAGGAAAGTGGGCGAGAAGGGGGTTTGAAAAAAATAAAAAGAGAGAGAGGTTAATGCAGCTAAAAGAATGCAATCAAAGAAATATACACACAATATTTTGTGTACATCTAACATAAATGAACCAAGATTAAGAAAGCTTAGCAGATAGAAAGAAAATAGATTCAGTTATTTAAAAAAAAAATCCATTTTCACAAATGAGGCACAATATTTGTCATCTTGCATGTGTAATAGTTTTCATGCAACTTGTTGTGGAACACAAAGTGCTTTGCAGGAATTAAAAAGAAAAAAGGAAAAAAAAAAGCTTAATAGAGAAAACAAACAAACAAAAAACAAAAAAAGCTTCGACCACCAAAAGGATTCCAATTAGGCACCAACATACACAAACCCACACCACTAATTTCAACAAACAGAAATAGAGGAGACCCCTTTTTTAATCTAATAGGAAACACTGAAAATCAACAATTGGAAGAAAATAAGCCTATACCAGTAATTGATTAAACTAAAATAGTAAAACTCTAAAACACTGTTTCATATTTTTTTAAAGCCTGTAAAAGCTCATTTAAAAGCTAAATGAAAAAGATTGAGTTTGCTTTTAAAAGATCTCAGACTGTAAGTATTTAGGCCACATCTTTATTCTGTTGATAAAAATCATAACAGCCCACCAACTGTTCAATTCCGTTAGTATAAATACATTAAGTCTTGATGACTTGTCATATTTGGTACGATTGTTCTGTTATACAGTTCAATCCAAGAAAATTACAGAACCCTACATCAACCAATCAGATCTGCCATAATTTTATAAGCTAAATGCTTCATACACTGGAAATGCAGTAATTTAGGAACCTGCAGCAGCTTTTCAGGGGTTTGGGGAATCATAGAAACGCTGGCAAGTTCGAATTCAGGTATGGACTTGGCAGGAGCTGAGTACCATAGCTCCATCTCACTCCAGAGGGGCTGCAGACACAGCACAAGCTGCTGATGGATTAACACGTAGCCAGCCAACCACTGCACCACTGTCCAAGAAAATACTGAGGATGGGAGACAAAAATACAGGGCACACGCAATCATAAAAGTCTATTAAAAATAAAGGCATGGAATGAATATGTGGATACTCAATCTGGTGTCTAAAACACCCAGTAGCCAAAACAAGAAAATAACATCATTCATTTTAAACAGAGATGAACAATGTTCACACAAATGTATCAAAATTCTCTGTAACTTCCACATTTAAACCAGTGGATGGAACAATGAGACAATCTTTACCAACTGGACTATACTTAAAAATGTAAGAATTTTGTAGTTGCAGTTTTTGCAGGGTTTGGCTGACTGTATTAATTTATGACAAGTATGTATGATATTGCAGATGGCCTATAATATGCAATGAAAGTGGCCAATGTCAGACTGGCATATCGGGAATTTTCTCATTGGGATGCATAAGAGCTCCTTTGATCAAGAATGAAACGCTTTTGTCCCTTAAGCATTTTTATTAAACCAATAGCATACAATGCTAAAACCCAGTCTCTTCTTCAGAGCTCTCCTCTTTTATTGTGGGTTCACTTTGAGTGTTTTAAATTGAAAGTTCCCTTATAACTTTAGGAAGGTGCTGGTGTTGTTGCTGCTGCTAGTTTTCAGGAAACCAATCATATGGGCAGAATCTGTCACACTGGTAAGTAAGAAAATGAAGGACAGCGTCTGGCTGTGTTTTTCCATCTTATGTTGAATTTGCGTGCTTCCTCTGGACAAGAATAATCACAAACCACCACACAGAAGGCAGTTTGTGAGAGCAGTTTGTCCAAAGATTAAATGTTGCTGCCAAGTGCTGCACTTTTATCACTTAGGCTTGCAAGCTTGTTGTGAGCTGCGTAGTCAACAAAAGGAGGATTTTTTTTTTGGGGGGGGGGGTAGGGAATTGCCACTTACTTTCCTCAATATAACTTCCATAATTGCTTTTGTTGCACTACGGATAGTAGCAACATTTTATCCTTGGTCTTAATGGGTCTCAGTGCTGCATTCGACACGGTCGACCATAATATATTGCTATATATAAGCCAAAAATCTGGGTTTGGTTCTGGACTCAGGCTGACTTCACTACCGTCTTAATGTGGCTGTTAAAATTCAGGTTTATAATCACCTAAAGAACCTATCAGCGATTAAAGGACTGATGTCTCAGAAGAACTTAGAAAAAAACAATGTATCCATGTTTTTCATATTCAGTAGACTGGACTACTGTGACACTGGTCTCACGGCTCTCCCTAAAGAAATCCTTCAAACAGTTACAGCTACTTCAGAATGATGCTGCTTTTGTGTTGGTTTATAAATCTCTGAATGGTCTTGGGCCAGAGTAGATCTCTGATCTCCTGGTCCATTATTAAGCAACCACAACCCTGAGGTCGTCAGGGTCAGGCATAATTTCTGTACCAAGAATTAGAACCAAAAATGGTGAGGTAGACCAACACACAATATCTTCAATGAGTCCAACAAGATCTTATTTTGTTTCCAGGTCCGTCACATGAAATCGCAAAACCTGATAACGGTAACAGCACTCTTTATTCACCTAATTTCTTTCCAAAGAAATCTTTTTCATGTATTTATTAAACTGTCTTTGTCACATAATTATTTTGTTATCAGAACTTAAATATTAAATAACTTTTTTAGTCTGCCACACACTCAAACAACAAATCCAGTTGGAATAACCAATATATCGGTTCACTTTCAGTACACTGACTCAATATTTAACTGACTGTGCCTTCAGTACTAGTGCATGCTCTCTCACCTCTTTCACTGTTGCATCATCAAAGAAAACCCATTTGGAGGATTTGGTGTGGAAGGCGAAGGCACAGTAGTGGCGGCTGGAGTAGCAGATCATCCCCACGAGCAGCAGCTCTCCCTTTTTGGCATGCTCATCTGTCACCCTGTAGAAGAGCTGTGTCCACAAAAACATGCCCAAATGAATATTTATACATAAATTATTCATCTGTATTAACACTCCATTACAGGAAAGACTAGTGAATGATTCTAACAGCAAGTCAAATCAGTTACTCCATCTGTTTATTGATTATGGTCAGAGGGAATTTACCAGTGCTGATGTGACAATCAGCACAAATGGGGGCTGGTTTGAGTCTATGATGTCAGAAAAGATCTCAACATCTTTGCTACAGTGTTACACAACAGTCATCCAAGGACAGAGTCTGAATAGCAAAATGTTTGTCCATGTTTGTCCACCTCTATCCAGTCGTCCGGGTGGAAGGCTCCTTTTTAGCACCTATGAAATGCTCCCAGATGAATAAAAGCCTTTGTGCAAAGGAATGTGAGGGTGGATCTGACAAATTCTTCAAATAGTATGCTTTGGAAAGGCTCAAAAGGAAGCTGTCAAGTATAACATTTGAATACTTAAAAAGGAAAAACAAAAAAAAAAGTTATGCAAGGTGTATCCTAATCTGCTGAATGCAGAAAGTAATTATGTGAACAGGGTACTGAGAATTATTTCATACATCATGTCCTATTATACTTTGTGTTTAATGTGAACATGAATGAGACTTTGGTTCATACAAATATGCAAGTCACCATAACCTTCAGAGTAAAATGAAGAAATATGTGCCCACATCTTGGGGCCTTTTACTAAAAGTATCAGATTTAACGCTACTTTTATAATATTCACATATACTGTATCCTCAAACTAATTTTTTCTTCTTCATCAGAGTGAAGTGTATTCAGCCCACACTTTCACTTCACAGGCAAGCTTACACGTATACATACACTTGGGCACAAAAAGATGAGAGGAAGGGCTTTCTGAACAGCTGACCAAGATCAGCAGGGGCTTTCTGATCAGCAGCATGGGTGTTAACTGCTTATGCAATGTAGCAGACTTGCAAAGAAATAAATCCCCACTTTATTTCCCACATATGTTTAATTGCACCAAAACAGCCTGTGAAACAGTTGGAGAACAGACAGACAGTAGTTTTATCACTGAGAAAAAAAATAATAATTAAAAAAGGGAGGTGAGGGGGGTTAAAACAAACAACTTTTGATCATACCAGGTCTCTGTTATTTTAATTAGATGAAAAGCCCAATCAAATGTAAGGGCAGGGGGAAAGCAGGCTCACCGTGGAGAGAGTGAGATGAGGCCCAAGTGAGCGGATGACATCTTCAGTGAGATCTGACTGGTCAGAGTCCCACACAAAGCCTATGGTGACTATTTCTGGGGAGTTCATGAGGACCTGTCTGATCCTGATCCTCTGGCCACAGTTGCTCTGGAAGAAAAAAAGACAGAGAAGATGAAACAAGACCATAACTTTTTAGAAACAAGTAATTACAATGTAAACTGTGTAACTGGTCAGTCTGTTTATTAAAAAAAAAAAAAAATAGAAGAGAAGAGAAAAATCACACACAAGTTCACCTACCGGACAGTTTCGAAGGTCACCGATTGTACCTGCTGCTTGTAACAGTTCTCCAAAAGACTCGTCTCTGCGCTGAAGCATCTGTTGACTAAAAAAGGGTTTATGTTAAAAAAAATAAAAATAAAAAAACAGAAGCAAAAACTGAACAAAGAATGAATGAAGACAAATAACATGGTGTGTGAGGTGTGAAAAATGAATAAACCTATAAAGAAAAACAAAACACGATATGTATAAGAACTATTGAAAGTAAAAATTTCAAATGTGGAAATAAATATTTTTTAATTTGTTTAAATAATTTCATTAGTCATTCATCTTTCCTTATTTAACAATGCTTTATCTATTCTGTCCTTTTTCAATAGCTTTTGTCATTTTGTATTGATTTTACCATCTTCAACTGACTTTGTTGTCAGTTTTTGCTTATTACATCTCAGAATTTATTTAGCAATTTCCCTACTGTGACACTTAGTAATTAAAATGTGGTTGCCAGCTTCTTGTTTTAGGAAGGTGCTGGTGTTGCAGACGAGTAATTAAAACCTGTATAGATAAGTTCTCGTTTCTTCCCACAAGAATGCAAAAACATGAACAACAGGAAGAAACACGGTGACATACATGCAAAGTGTGCCACCAGTACTGGAAAAAGAGGCAACACCATCTGTGTGTGTACATACAGTGTGAGTGTAGTAAGTTTTTTTTTTCAGTGGTGTGGCAGAAGCCTTAAGCATGTTTTATCTATAAGGAATGGCTCCAACTAAAACTAAGGTGCAGACACAGATAAAGGAAATCTTCTTCTACAAAGCCCCATCACATTAATATTTACTGTATTATATCATGTTGCCCAAACTACTCAAGTTTTGCCAGGTGAATTAAATAACTTCTTGGATTGCAAATGTGTCAAAAACTAAGGAATTACTTTAGGTAGATTTAAGTAAAACGCCAAAGTAATCATTATCCACGATAAAATTGTTATAACCCTGACAGAGTGTTCAACTCAATCGAAATTTGACTGTCAAACGTGGACCAGGAAAGGAGTTTTAATACAGAAGCCTTATTTTTTTTCCTACACCTGTGAACTTTTTCTTTTATTTGCTAGTTTAATGGGTTGTCTCTGACAAGAACTGCTTCTACACCATAGTAAAGGTGTGGTGCAAAGTTATCGGACTTTAGTAAAGGGACCTGGTTCTCTTTTGAGGAAACTGCTGAGAAACCACATAAATTAGTCAGACCAATCACATTTTATCAAATGAATTCTCTCCATTGTCCTCATGTTGACTTTACATCGTGCTTCAGTTGAGAACTAATCAATGTTTAAAGTCTTTCACAGCTTCTGCTATTAGGCTGCTCAGCTCAGACTGAAGTCATTTTAAATGACTTATTGAGAAATGCATCGAAATCAGGGTTGATAGACTCCAATGTTTATCTCATTCTGGCATTATCCATGTTTTTTTGTTTTGTTTTTAATGAAGGTGTCCCATGTCTGGTTATATATTACCCTAAATATCTGTGATGGGTTTTAAGTGTGAAAAGATCCCAATTTGAGAAACATTTATTAATACCATTGAAATCAGAGAAGTTGTCTGAATCTGAATCTCTTTTGGCCTGGATAAGAAGTCAAGTAGCTGGCTTCAGCTAGAAGTTAAAGGTTGCATGCAGATCTGGATAATAAATGGATTTTTTCCATTAATAGTTTATGGTGATGTTAAAACACTGATGTTGGATGTGCGAACAGAAACTTGATCCTCACTTAAATCTGTGTAGTTATAAAGCACAAGTGAAACTCAGGTAATAGGTTGATAAAGTAATGTGGTGATGGGAAACTTGGAATGAAGAAGATAAAATTAAATTAATACATGAATTTAAAAAATAGTCAATATTTATTTATAAACATTTAAACTTCATTTAATTCCTTAAAAAAAGAAATAAAATGAATTTTAAAAAAAGAGTAACAAATGACAGACATAACACCAGTATTTAGATAAGAAAACAATGTTATGGCCTTGTGATACTGAAAAGAGAAACATGAAAAGTAACAGCTGAGTGGGATGAGACTGATTACAAAAAAGCTTTGACTACAAAAAGCAGTCAAAGCTTGAAATGCTCTGTCCCTTACCAGAGTGCAGTGGTAGAGATATAATGTACCAGCTCTGTGAATGGCAGTGGGTCAGAGGAGGCCCCACAGCTGCGACACACAGACTGCAGGGAGAAGCAGTGAAAAAGACTTAGAAAAGACCTACAAAATAATAAAATAGAAACATTCAACATTGTTAATTTAAGCATGTATAATCCCTGTCAATGACCAGTTGAGTTTATATATCCTTTTACATATTTGTCATTATCAGACATTCAGTAACTTCTGAATATCTGTCTCTATATACATTGACACAAATTTTCTCTTAGGCCCTGATAATTGCTGGAATGGGTGGAATAAATTTAAGGTGGACCAAAATTCACTTTGCCCCCAAAGGATTCAGTGCAAAGTGGCATTATCCGTTTCATTTAGAGATAGTGCTAGTTTGGGACAGCGTCAATAACGCACATCAGGGCCAAAGGGCAGAGTGGTGTGTTGTGATGAGCTGAAATTTGTGTGAACACCATCTGTGATGATTCTGGTATTATAGTTACAGCACTGTGGAAACTGATGAGAAACATCTAGCAAATTACACAATGTAGCCTGGTATCAAAACAGGACAAGAGTGGATTTCAGTTGTCTCGAACAGTGATTTGTGTACCTGTCTGCTTATATGTGTGTGTTATTGTGTTGGAAGCTGTTTAACACAATAACTAGCTCAAGTGCTTTCAAACTGTTCACATATCACCCTTGAGGCTGTGCAAACAAATATGAAAAGGAAAAGCAAATAATAAACAATAAAATGTCTTCTTATGGTGTATAAGCCTACATTGTCACACAGAGTTCAGATAATACCAACAAACCTGCTCATAAAGTGACATGGCAAACTTCTGATGAGTGATACAAGACTTTGAAATGCAGGCATCTGTCTCCTCAGGCACAATGTGGAGGTGGATCCTCTCAAGAATGTTTTCCTATGAAAGAACAGGAGATATCTCAGGGATAAAGCATTTACAGTTGTTTTCACATCTTTATAGATTTTTCCATGATTTTGGTATTTGGGATTGTGTTGCTGACAGCAGAGGGGTCACATTTAAAGTACAAGGTGCAGTCCATTTTAGTTCCTTCCCATTTCTACCAAATGTTTGCTAGTTTATTAAAACGTTAAGTCAACAAGGCAGCTCGACTTCACAGTCTGTTGATCTGACACCGACTCCTCACATAACTTCTCCATGGAGGCCATGCAGCTCATATAATAAATGTTACATTTTCGAGGGCAACGATCTGTCCAGAACTGAGGATACACATGCAAAAAACAAACTTACAGCAAGTGAGCGCCGTATCTCTGAGAAGTAAAGAACCAAACAGATTTTTGGAAAGGGGGCTAAAAAAATCTGCAAATAATGCATGACTGTGTAGGCTTGCCTATATTTTCTTAAATAAAGAATGAGACTTTGTATCACATAAAGACACAGTATTCTTCATGCAAGAAAGCAATTTTGGCAAACTTTTTAAAGGCCATTATGCATGAGAAGTCTTTTTTTTTTTGCTTAAGCAGACAGATTACTTATCTTTTAATTTACCAAATATATCAATTCATAGAAATAATCAATTACAAAAATTAGCATGCATTGGCTAACTGACACCATTTAAGTTGAGTGATGATGTTAAAACGCATGCATTGAGCCCTAAATTTAACCAGATGGGCTTTTCATTCAATGTAATGGGAAAAATTAAAGAATCCAACCAATGACTGAGAAAATAAATTGTGCACATGCACAAGTGTGGCTGATCAAAATGTCTTAAGATAACGTGTCTAAACAATGAAATGCAGATAGAAACATGGTAGTGAATATTTTGGTCATACTTCAGACATATCTGACATAATGTCTGATATCCATTAAATAGTGACAGTAATTAAATATTATAGTAGTAGTAATTAAAATTTGAGATTATTCCTTTGGTTTATTCAATACTATATAACTGAGCTTGCTAAGAAGAGTAATTCTTTTTCCATATTCTCCCTGAAAGCACCACAGCACAATCTCATTAAGACTATGCTGAATTTTAACAAGTACACATTTTTCTGCAACATAACATGGCAGCGCCAATCCTGAAGGATTTTGTCACAATTCTGATGCTTATATAACCTGTTGTGATGATATTTAGTGCAGTGGTTGATAAGCGGTAAGGGGGGACAAAAGCCCTGCATCGACCTCGCCGAACACTTCTTTGCACTGCATCCTAACTGTGTTGCGGTACATCACCAAATATGAAAAACACCCATCCCTTATGACAGCCAAGTTGCCAAAGGAACTTACAAAGCATTCAGCAGCATCATCCATAAAGCCCAGCTGGAAGCGCTGCTCGTCCTTAAAGGTCTCTGCCAAGGCATGACGCAGGTTGTCAGAGGGCAAGGCTCGCTCCCGACTCTGCTGGAACTGGGAGAAAATGCCCTGGAGAACAGAGCAAGACATGGTGTGCACTCAGACAATGGCATATTGTGTTTACAGAAAGCATTTCACATTCACACTGCCCATTTCACAGCCTGGATATGTGACTTGATGAGCCACATATCCAACATGGCAAACAGGAACTACACTTTTGCTTTACTGTGCTCAGTCTCATCATAAATGCTGATTTCATCATACCTTTAAAGCACAGAAAATGCACGAGTCTCCCAGACAGAAGTGTCCAGGTAGCTGCCTCAAGCTGCGCCTGAAGATGTCCAGATGCCATAGTACCTATGTAAGAGAGAGGAGTAGGTCATCAAGCCGCTTTACAAAATAAAACATGTCTCTGATCTTGGCACCAAAGCATTTCTTACATGTTTAAAAAAAATTTTTTGAATTGATGTATTTAAAAAAAAAACAAAAAAAAAAGGTATTTCTATCAATTAGAAGCAGAAGGGTGATTTGTCAAAACAACTATCTGATTGAGAGAACTGAATGTCTCTGGTTCTTGTGTTACGCATGCACTTGGAAAAATAAGTTTAAGTCTCCAAGGACATGAAAATAAGCACTGAGTGAATCTTCATTACCAAACAGAAACATAGCCACAAGTAATGATCATTTTCAACCAGCTCATCTCGCGTGTCACCCTCTGAGTCACAGTCTTCTTTGAGACTGACCAAGCAGCGCCTGTTATAATGAATTATCTCACCAGCCAAAACTGCAGTCATCAAAAGGAACCGCCAAGTATATTTATAAACTGCTAGGAACCTCTGAAAAATGTACAAAATGACCAATGACCTAAATGTTTTTTTTAGGGTATCTGGCTGAGGAAACCAACAACTGCACAGTTACAGTTATATGCAAATGTTTTGTTCAAGTTTTCTGTTACTATAAAAAGATTAACTGACACTCTTTATTTTAACTTGAAACAAAAAAGAAAAAAAAAAATCCGAAAAGGACTCAGGCATTTGTCTACTCTACATTGTTAGAACTTTGAAAAAAATGCATCTTGTAAACATATTAAATTGAGAATGCGTTTCTATCACGTCACAGAAATTTGTAACATCCACCCACCCTAACAAGAATGATTAAACAATGGCTACTCATAAAATCAGACTTTGAAATCATAAGTCAATAAGAACTGTTCTCAGGTTTAAGATGCTGGATGAGGTGCCTGCTGAATACACCCCACATGGCATCTTGGGTCCCAGATGAAAAGAAACATACTGAAAAACCGGGCAAACAAAGTTCAGCATAACGAGCATGTTGTTTTCTTTTCTTTTTTGCAGAAAAAAACAATACCAGGAGATGTCATGTATCAGAGGTTACCCTCAACTGTCTTCCACAGTAGATCTGCAAAAAACAATCCATCAAGCATTACTGCATTACTTCAATTCTCTCAGCAAGCATGAGTCTATAAAATTCACTATGTTGTGCCAGATGTTCACAATAGCATCTAGCTTGCCTTGACTGATTTTAGCCAATTCAGATTTTCTTTCTTCCAACTGTAATCAATTGGGTGCAAAAACGTAATCAATAATAAAGGACAGCAAAGGCTGCAGGTTGTGTGCTCTGCTGGCTTTGTTTTAAGCTTCAGCCTTTGTTAGTTTCATGACATTTAGCATGCTCAGCAGGGTTCTGATGTTATAAATGTTGTTTCTAATGTTTTGGGTGTCGTTACTCCATGACCAACCTTTGGCATACAGGCTGAGAAACCGGACCCCA
>JAOWBL010000231.1:0-18071 GCA_028564865.1 Zenarchopterus dispar | reverse complement strand
CCCCCTGCTCAGGCTACTGCCCCCGCGACCCGACCACGGATAAGCGGAGGAAGATGGATGGATGGATGGATGGGTGGTTGGACTCTCCCTGAGAGAGAGGGTGAGAAGTTCTGTCACTTGAGGGAGACTCGGAGTAGAGTCACGGATTGTTCATATCGAGAGGAGCCACCTGGATCTGATGTCTCTCTGGAGAGGTGTTTCGGGCATGTTCAACTATGGGGTGTCCCCAGGGCAGAGGCAGGAAACCCAAGAGAGATTTTATTTCATGGCTGTCTTGGGAAGGCCCCTTATTCTCCTGGAAGGGGATGAATGAAAGGACAAATTGCAATTGGATATTTGTCCAAAATCTTTCAGGCCTACTGAGAAACCAGACCACTTAAATCCAAATATTTTACAAAATGCATGAGTGGACAGATTACAGGGACGAGAGTCATTATGCTTCATCACGCATCAAGACTTAAACATTTGAATAATGAAGACTTCTGGATATAGACAAGACTCTCCAGCTAACACTGCTGAGGTCTTTGACAAACAGCTACATTTGGGTCTTGAATGCAAATAACTGGAATAAACAGTGCCACCTAAGTTGATTTTACTTCTCATCAAGTAGCTTTAGGGAGATATTTTGCAAACAGCACAAGACAATTGCAGTGTACTAAAAAAAAATCATTGGCTTTTCTCCTTTAATGTAAAACTTTCTAGGTTGGCCTTCCAAACTTCTGTCGGTCATCATTTCCTCTGAGTTTGGGTACTTAGGAGTTAAAAAGTCTGTGGAAGATACTGCAGTGGTTCTTAGTGTCCACTTGGGAACAAGGTACATCCATGCTCCGGTAAACAGACTCCCATTCTCACCTGTCTCTTCATCATTGTCTCTGCAGTCATTTACCTTAACTTCCTCCACTTTTCCTTTACTTCCCCTCTTCTTTCTGTTACCCTGTCTTGATGCAGCACTTTACCTCAGCACTGTCTTCTCCTACCCTCCGTTTTTTCACTTTTCCCCAACTCACTAGACACACTCACTTACTTAATTTAATCTTCCATTTAATGGTTCCCCTACTCCTCTACTTTGCATCTCTTTCTCTCTCTGTTGCTCTCCATTTTTCTCTTCCCTTCTCTGCAGGAGAGTACCAGTGTGGAGTATATAGGGCAGGTGATTGTTCCTCTAGAGACACTGCAAGCTGCACCACTGCAGACTTTTACTGCAATGTAGCATAAAAATAAAGCATGCACCTGTGAGTGTCATCAAACAAGGTAAGTCTTACATGAAGCAGATCTCACAACTCATTAGAGATAGAAAGTTACTGAACCTAATTAAAAGAAAAAAAAAATCACCTCAGGTTCCTAAAAAGTTTCGAATGTAATTTTTGACACATTTGTATGAGGGCAACAGATTAATTTTCACCTTAATTTAGTGGTATTCATTTTCACAAAGCTGCACATAATTCTCATATATATCCTACCATCCATAGATTGTTATGGGTTTTAGGTTAGCTGTAGTCATGTGATGTTTTATTTTGAAAGTGGTATAAGTTGTGTGACATGTTTCGTTGACGGCTTGTGTTAATCTGATGTCTCCTGTCTCTGGCAACCACTGATTTATTTCCATGTCCTCCCCATTACCATGTGTGTTTTTACTTTTATTTACTAACCTCTGTCAGTTTGTTACGTGTTTAACTTCACAGATCTGTGAAAAAGTACTGGCCCCATAGCGATTTCTGTTTTTACATGTTTCAGTTCCTCAAACAAATTTTATCATCAGACAAGGTCACCCTGTGTAAATACAAAATGCCGTTTTTAAATGATGGCACATTTTATTAAGGGAAAAAAATTACACAACCCCTCACCCCACTTGTTAAATCAAGAAGTAATTGTGATTAATTACTTTTTTAAGACGTTGAGTTAAATAGGCACACCCAGCTCTGATCACTGCCAAACCTGTTGGATCAAGAAAACATTTAAATAGAACCTGTTTGACGATATGAAGTAGGCTAAAAGGTCTCAAAAAGCAACACATAATCTCAAGAAATTTAAAGACGGATATGAAACAAAGTCAATGACATCAGTCAGTCTGGAAAGGGTTAGAAAGCCATTTCTAAGGCTTAGGGACTCAAGCAAACCCCAGCGAGAGCCATTATCCACAAATAGAGAAAACATGGAACTATGCTGAACTTTCCCAGGAGTGCTCGGCTGACCAAACTTAGTCCAAGAGTGCATCGAAGATTTATTCAGGAGGTCACCAAAGAACCCAGAACAAGATCTAAAGCAGTACAGGCCTCACTTGCCTCGGTTAAGGTCAATGTTCATGATTCAAAGTTAAGGAAGAGACTAAGCAGGAATGACATCCATGAGAAAATTCCTAGGTGAAAACCACTGCTGAGCAAAAAGAACATCTCGTATTGAAAACCCCTCAATGTGGCCAAACTAATATAATTCTGCAACAAAAAGTAATCCACAGCAATGTGAAAGACTTATTCTTAAACTATTAATGCAAAAACATTTTCAATACTTTGATGTTTTCTTCTGTGAAATGTACTAAATGTACTACGTACCAATCACCAGGCATGCAGCTGGCCAGCTGTAGGGATCGTTCAGAAACAAGGAAATCACCTGGATGGGGTCCACAAGAACGCCATACCTGACAAGAGAAATCTCACAGTTTATGACTGATGAAAAACATAATCAATTTTCTATATAAACTCTTTTCCAAAGCAGTTATTTTTAATTGTCATAAAATAACAGATGGATAGAGTTGTGTATAATATCATCAATAATCATAATTACATGAAATGTTCTAGTAAACTATGAAAATAAGTAGCTCTGCGCAGAACCATGGCGCTGAAACTGGGACAGTCTTAATGCAGTCCTCATTGTTGTAAACACTGAAGATTTTTTAAACAGCTTGTAAATACAGGAATTTTGTTATGTTTATTTTCACTCATTTATTCTCAGACAACACAGGGAAATGCAGAACAGCAATTCCCTTTAACAAATGTGTAATAACTTTGCTTAAAAATGAACTCACTTTAACAAGTTTTCCAAGAAGAGACGAGAATTACTCAGCACCTGTAAAAAAAGAAAAAAGCAAGGATGAAACTTTGTTGTGTTTCAGTTTGCTCCACAACAATGCTCCTTCTTTAATCTTGCTAACATCGCTTTCATTTCTGCAAATATAATTTAATGCCTTCTTCTGTCAACCCCACTATCCTCTCGTAGCTCCCCTCTTTCCCACTTCTCCCTGCATCCAGCATCTTTCCTCTTGTTCACAACTCTTCAGTCGTTTTCTGTCCTTCTCATTCCTGCTCTTTCAAATTGGATTACAGTGTGTCCTTAGCAAAGACAAAGGTCTGATGGTACGGGAGTTCAGTTGTCCAGGAGGAATTTAAACCTCCTCTGATCAAAGACTGAATTGGAGGAAGGCTTCAGCTGCTACATCTTCTCTGATCTTCTCTTGTATTCTGTCCCTTCCCCTCAAGACAGATGAAGAAGAGCTGAAAATCATGTCATGCTTTCCACACATGAATTGAGAATATTAAACTGGAAAATTGACACTGGAAAAATATCTTCAATCTTGAGCTTAATATAATATCAAAAAACAATAACTTATCTTGTATTTTAACAACTTTAATGACCACCACATTGTTATTAAACTCTTAAAAAAATCTGTCTGTTAAAACAATATTTTTATTTTTATTTTTTTGCAGTGTGGTTACAATGTCAGAAAAACAAAACAAAACAAAAAAACGAAAACAACTGTAAAAATAAATCAAAGTCAGTGGCTTGAAAATCAATGGTGGCCATTTAGGTATTTCTTTCTTTCAAAATGCCCGTAACAGTCATTAACTACTCATTAATGGTTTAAAACTAAAGCCAAGTAAAAGTATAAAGTAACACAATAGTCAAGATAGATGTTTAAGCATTTATGTTCACATTTTGCAGCTGCATTAGAAAAGGTGGAAGAAAACTGCAGCATCATATGTTTGACCAAGGAGTAAATTGCCCGTATTGAGAAGAAAACAAATGACTGCAGAAAGGCTCAGAGACACATCTGAGGTAAATTTCCTAAGTAAAGAGAGACATTTACTGACTTAAAAGTTTACTAGCAACTGAAACTAAAATGACCATGACAACAGACACTTGCTTGTATTAAGATCAAAGCAAAAGCTTAAAGGAATTTCAAATTAGATATCTGTTGCTTTTCTACACCTGCTGACAAGTGAAAACATGTCAGTCACTGGTGTAAAGATTAAAAAAACCCAGATCAGAGCACTATTTTAGCATAAAGGATGCTGCTTTTGAGTACACAGTCAGTTGAGTGGGTTTAAATCCAGACTCAGAGTTTATGTAAGATTTCTGTCAAAGTAATGAAGAAGTGTGTTTACACTTTTACTGCTTACATGTTGGAGCACATCAGGGGTGTGAGGAATGAGCAGAATCTGAATCAAAACAGTTTTTACAGTGCGAACAGAAGCAGTGAAAAGACCTTATACTGTTGCTGCTTGTGAAGTTCAAATAAATAAATAAAGTTGAACTACTAGCATTTATACAATTTACAATGAACCAACAAATCCAATGTCTCAAAGACAAATCAGTCTTCACACGAAGGAAGGGAAGTCAGTTTGCGGATTAATTGCAAAAAAAAACCAGAAGCGGATCTGAATTCAGAGAATTCAGCTGAAGAAAGGTCATGATGAATTCCTGGAAGTTAATACAACAAGCACATGCAAGCCAAGCACAGCATAAAAACAAAGATCCTGCAGACTTTTTACAATCTCGACTTAGTCACAGGTCAGAGCAAGGTCAGAGGTTTTATTGCCAGATCTTACACAGCGGTCGAAAGTGACAGCATCAGTGACGGTATACTGTACGCACTTCCTTGTTCCAGTAAAAGTTATCGACTAGACAGTATTTCAGCAACAACTGCAGTTAGGCACAGACTAACTGAACGATTACTTTTTTAAGATTTTGCTTTGGCACCCCACAATGGATTGGAAATAAAACAGGATTCAATTGAAGTGTAGACTTTCAGGTTTTATTTACGAGGCCTCATAAAATGGTAGAATTTACCATTTAGGAATTGTAGACCTTGTAGGCAAAGTATTTGCACTAAGTATGTTACTTTAGTCCAAACTGTAAATAGAACTATAGTTTTTAATATATGAATGAAATTCTTTTACATGCATTAAGTGTGGAGCCCATGGACATCATTAATTTATAATAATCCACACAGGGTTACACACACCTACTATCAGTTATTGATTCAACATTTATACAGCGACTTGCAGGATAACAGTACATACATTCTTAAAATGTGTCCAGTTTTGAAGACGTCAAAGTGAAGAGCAAAGTGTATGCTTGTGAGTATGGACACAGGTCTTACCAGCATCACCACACACCAGTTGAGTACTCCTCTATAGTTCCTGTAACCACTGGCTGAACTCAGAAGGGACTCCTGTTTCTTGTGACAGCTACAGGAATGGAGATGAAAAATAAATTGATTAACAATAATAATAACAATTTGAGACATTTGTTTCCATTTCACTCTAGCAGAAAAGGCATTTGTCTAGGCCCAAGTACTGAGATGTGCAGACCCATTTAGGAGTTAGCCAGGAAGATAAGTAAAAGGCAACTCTGAGTACAGCCAAAAAAATTAGAAGATAAAATAAAATAATTTGTGACTATTTTTCTTGCAAAAGCCTGTTTCCAAAAAAAAAAAAAAAAAACACCTAGTGAAACACCTCATATCTAGGTTATTAAGTGACATGATTGGATGTAAATGTCCTGAGGAGGCTAAATCCTTGAAAAGTATAGATGATGTGAGGTTTGTCTGTGAAATACTTTGACATTTTAAGATTAAACTTTCTCTGAATAAAGAAAAAATAATTTGGAAGTTTCTTGCCACTTACGAGGCCACACACCAAGATTAAATGACCATAACTGTTGGTTCCTTAAGTTCCTCAACTATCGATGGTGACCACCGTTCATTTGTGAATTCACACATGGACGTTTAAACTCAAAACAATGCAAAAGAAACAAATGTCTATAACTAGGACTCAGGCTGTCGTGCCCAGACTTGTTTTCAAGACAGGCCAAACTGATGTGGAAAACTGTCCTGTGGTCTAACAAGAAAAATGTTCATTTATATTTTGGAAGCCATGTAGGATAAATAAGGGAGAAACCATCTGACTTGTTGTCAGAACACAAAGTAAAGGCCAGCATTAGCAGTGAGAGGCACAGACAACCTGCACGTTTGCACTACTGTTGCTGAATAACATATACAGGTTCTGGAGGGATGTGTGCCGCTATATTGACAACTTGTATTTCAGAGGTCTTGCTTACTTTAGCAAGACAATGCTGAAACAGCCCTCAGCACAAGTTACAGTGATGTTAAACCAGACCCATCAGGCTAAATATACTCCAAACACAGCAAACTGTAGTGTTTATTGTTAAAGAAAATGTTATGCAAATGTGACTTTAACTTTTTGTTTCTCTGCTAAAGTACTATCCAATCACATATAAATATTAGCTGGTATTGACTGGTCATATAATAACTGATACTAGTGATGTGCAAATCTTCTATGGGATTATCTGGCTGTGCTGTGTCCAAACATCTCTAGATATTCTGGACATAATTCTGCGTATACGCTGAACAATCTGGGGCTATCATAGATGAAGATGACAGTTTCAAAAGAATCGTGCGAAAATCTTTCATCATAGCTCCGAATCTGTGGTCCTAAGTCATGCTGTATTCTTATTCTAATGGTTGTTTTAATGGTATAATCAGCTGTTTGTGATGCCTGGAACAAATAATGTTTCTCAGATCCACGGATGACCTTGGACTTATGAAGACGAGTGCAGTGATCATCCCACTGCGGTCAAATCAGGATCCTTGTAGACAAATCAACACAGGTAAGTATTCGATATTTACCTGCACTGATACGAACTGATACCTACAAAACTGTACAACCTGTTGGTATCAGTCATTAGATGAGTGGTAAGCAAATCTTACCTAAAATTCACGAGTACTTTAGATAAGAAAGCAAAGGTTAAGAGCTACAAATGTCAATGCCTCGGGAAATCTGGCATCTCCCCCCCTCCACTTCTTCAAATCTACTCTTTCAAAGTTTCAAACCAAACCAACAAGATCGATAGCATAAATATCTGAGGAGCAGGTGTTGTAAGGTGAGATCTGAAATACAAGTGGAAAACTACATCAGTCTTTTTATTTTCTTTGCTCATGCCATTTTCAGATCAGCACTTACAAGGTTTCAAACCTTGAACATAAACTAATACTGCAGGAGTGCAGCAGCAAATGTGAAACTGAAAAAGTTTAAGTCACTGAAGATAAAATTGAAAATGTCAAACTCTGACTTTCAATGTTACAAGCCTACTTTGGATTATCCCTACAAGCAAGTTAAGTGTTAGTTTAAAAAGTACCCCAAAAATATAATTATGAGTGAGTGAGTGAATGAATGAATGAAATCCTGGCCCAGTCGTCAACACCGCAGTCTGCTGCTAAGTAAACAAACTTAACTTTAAACACGTACATTAATAATAAAATAAAATTAGCTGGTGGTGATGTGACTTCAGCGGTTAGCTAGTGGCACCCTCTCGACAAAACAAAAACAAAACTAGTCTCAACTTTCCTCCGAAACTTTGGTCAGTTTAATTTCCTCACCTCAGTCTGTCACTTATTTCATTCCTGTTTTTCTTTCTCTCGCCCCTGGTCGTGGGCCGCTCCCGTTGGTCTCCTATCGCCAGTCCGTGGTCCGTGCTAACGTCGGCGGCCACCAGGCTCGCAAGCGCCGCCGCAGAGGCGCTGTTGGCCGGGTGCACGCTCGCGGCTCTCCCCGCTAGAAGAGTCGCTCTCCTCCGGCGAGTCAGGGCCCCGGTGCTGTTCAGGTTATCCATGACGACGGAACAATAACTGCTTGACGCGCATGCCTTCCTCGGCTGCTCACATAGTTATTACCAGGGGACACGTTGACACACAAGCGTAGTAGTGTAGTGTTGAGAAAAAAGAGAGAAAAAAAAAAAGAAGAAGAAAGGGAAGGGTAGGGACCGATTGCGAAACAGTCCACCCAGAGCTCAGATTTCTCAGTTCACACGAAAGGAGTGTATTGGTGACCGCATGTTCAGTGAAAGCAGTCAAATATTGTAACAAACTCGTTTGACTGTTGTAAACTGAAACCCACAGGTAAGACACACCCTCAGGTCCAGGTTTGTTTAAACAAGAGACACCTGAAGCCATAACTGCATTTCTGCATGAGTAATAAAGGCTAACAACATATCCATATATCTAAAAAAAAAAAAAAAAAAAAAAAAAGAGAAGAGATAAAGTCTTGTGGTGCACATAATTGCTCAGATTATTTAAACACCCACCTGATGAATAACCAACATAGTATGAACTGATTGTGCTTAGCTTTCTGTGATTAGATGCAATCTCTTGCTGACAAAAGAGTTCACCAAGGTCCATGGATTTGCAGCTCTGGAGCTAGACACACACCACACTTCACAAGATGCTTATATTAGCAGATCACTTGGGCATCTTTCGTCCCATTTCACCTGAGCTAAAAAAGAAAAAAAAAAGTATGTTTCATTAAACAGAAACACCTTTAAGACTGCCAAACCTTAATGATAAGCTCTACTGCAAACACAACTAAGTCAAATGGTGTTTCCGCTGCATCTGACAGTGCAAAAACTAAGCTTGTAGTCATTATCTTGAGAAAACAGCTCCTTCAGAAAAAGGAAGCAGCACAGCCTTGTTTGACAAGGCCAAACTTTACATTGTAGCTCAGTTGTCATGAGAATATAAAACTGCTACTCTACCCATGGTCTAAAGCCTTCCGCATCCACTTGTAGTTATTATGGATTTTTAATCTATCTGAAGAGGAAGATCTCCTTTAAATGTGATGCAAAACTTTTCGGTCTAGACAACATTAATTCATCTCTATGATTAGGCATGACATGTTCTTCTTTGTACATTTCCCATGACACAGAGGAAAACAAAACAGTTATATTGCACCTTGTGATTAAAAGGGTATTGAAAAGATTTAGTTAAATGTGAATGCCCTTTCTGTCTATCTTGGTTTTGTATACTTAACCATGCTTAGGTGAGAACAGATCAGAAGCATTGATCCAGCTTTATCAGTCCTTCTTGTCTATAAGCTTGTCTTTTAGAGTAATGAGTCTGTCTGCAGTTGTTGGGATAAGAGGCCTTCGGATGGGATCAATAAGAAACTTATAAACATTGTTTTTTTCCACTCAAAGTCCTAGCTGGACCTTCCACAAACCATTAGAATATTTGAAAGTCCTACTTCAGCAGTCATTAATCTCCTAAGAAATTATCTATATTTCTAAAAATTTTCAATGATGTCAATCTCCGTGTTTTTGTTTGTTTGGTTTTTTTGTTGTTGTTTTAACTCTGAAAAATTGAATACTACAGTGTGTGTAGTTGAAATGGGGCCATTTGGCCTTGCATCATTATGTAGGCACTTTTACTGTGGGCTTTTATTGTGAAAGAATAGCATAGCAACGGCACCCTGCACTCTTAGGAAGTGATTCAGAATGAATGAATCAAACAGCAGGATAGCAATACGTCAGTCTTATGAATGCTTAATCCACTTAAGAACAACATGATTATTTTATTAAATAGATTTGATGAAAGTGATGAAATTTTTTTTATTTGTTTCTGCCATTAATAACCAAGCATGTATTCAGTGTTTAAATGTTACGTTTGGTGAGTCAGATGGCTGTTTTTCTGTCTCATTTGAGGGTTTTCATTTAAGGATTGGGATGTGTAAAACCTTGAATCATCAACTCATCACTGAAATGCGTTTCACAGTCTGTTGATGAGTCACACTTTTTTTTTATTATGACATGTGAGTGAAAATGTGCCTTTAAGGCAGCTATTTCTTTTAATAAGTCATGAAGGGGGCTTTGCAAACAAGAGAGTTGGAAATAAGAGTCTTTGCTAAACTTGGACTTGCTTTCTCTTTCCTGCATTACTCAGAGGCCACTCTGTGGCGTGCGAGTCTCCACAGATCAAGGCAACGCAGATCAAGTTATTTTTGATAACAGCAAGCCATTTAAAATTTAGAGAATAAGAGGTTTTAGCCATGCATTATTCATAGTTTCTGTAGGGCCTCCAAAAGTGAGCCCATCTAAAAGCTCCCTGTCTGAGATGAAAGAAGTATGTAGAATCCGAACAAATTCCTCTTTTTCATTTCTCTTTGTCTTTCTGTTGTTCGCCTTGTTCATCAGAAGCGTGACATTTATTATATTGTGTTTTGTTTAAAAACATGCATTCTTTTGTTTTCCTGATTTTGTGAACGCACCTGAACATCACACCTTCATGTAATTCTGTCAACATTGAACTGTACTAAATGCGACGCATTTTCCATTTCAGCTCATCATATACAGACACTTGAACAGGAATAGTTTGCCAGGTTTCACTTCAGCATCACTTTGGATATGCAGGATACTGAAGTACATCTGCATCTTTGCCATGTCGGGCCAGGCAACATGTGTTCATGCCTGTATTTAATTTCCTTTCACATTTTTCGTCTTTATTCTCTTAGTTCAGTCACATATCTGTGTCAAAACTCTCTGGTTGCGTTAAAAAATCATGTTTGAGTTCTAATAGACCACTTTTACCATTTTTACACATGCTGGACCTGTAGAACAAGTTTCTCCCCTTTTCTCTAGGTTACCGGGCCGACATTTACTTACAGTCGTCATTTAAAAAACTTATTGTTCTCTGCAGGTGACTTTGCTGTTACCTGCAGAGAACAATTACAATTGTCTTACCCTAAACACCCTACAGGGACCAGTTGGGAAGAAGAACATTTTAACCCTTGCAGTTCCAGATGCTGGGGCATCACTATTTGGAGACCAATGAAAATTTTCTTTTTTCTTAAATACAAAGCGTAGTCATCATGGCCCATGTTTTGTATGCAGGGGAGATTTCTTTCTAAAAAAATGTCTTTCTCAAACTATGAGAGGCATACTATAATCCAAAACTTCCTTGTCATATACTGTGTTAATGTGACACTCAAGTTGCTGCAGTTGTGAAAGGAACAATGACATGACATAAACAGTATGAGGAAGAGTGTGCATTGTTGTCAAAATAACATTAAAGATTTAAACTTATACTTGTAAACCCACAAATGACAATTATGAACCTACAGTTTGGTCCACATTGTCGGCTGTAAGTTGGACTTGTCTTGAGGGTTGGACCTTTGTTACCGATTCTGTTCATTACGTTTATGAACAGAATTTCTAGGTGTAGCCGAGGAGTGAAGGGGGTCCGGTTTGGTGACCTCAAAATTAGGTCTCTGCTTTTTGCAGATGATGTAATTCTGTTGGCTTCATCATCAGGCCCGGATCTTCAACTCTCATTGAGTGGTTTGCAGTGAGCATGACGTGACTGGGATGAGAATCAGCAGGTCTAAGTCCAAGACCATGGTCCTCAGTCGGAAATCAGTGGAGTGCCCTCCCCGGGTCGGGAATCAAATGCCCCAAGCGGAGGAGTTCATGTATCTCAGGGTCTTGTTCACTAGTGAGGAAGAATGGAGCAGGAGATCGACAGGCGGATTGGTGCAGTGTCTGCAGTGATGTGGACTCTGTATCGGTCTGTCGTGGTAAAGAAGGACCTGAGCCGAAAGACAAAACTCTTAATTTAATAATAGGTCTAGGTTCCTACTCTCATCTATGGTCACAAGCTGTGGGTAGTGACAGAACAAGATACAAGCGATGGAAATGAGTTTCCTCCATAGGGCTCTATGGAGCCCTATGGCTCTCCCTTTGAGATAGGGTGAGAAGCTCAGTCATCCGGGAGGGGCACAGAGTAGAGCCGCTGCTCCTACGCATCGAGAGGAGCCAGATGAGGTGACTGGGACACCTGGTGAGGATACCTTCCTGGTGAGGTTTTCCAGGGATGTCCCAGTGGGAGAAGACTCCGGGGAAGGCCCAGGACATGTTGGAGGGACTATGTCTTTTGACTGGCCTGGGAACACTTTAAGAACCCCCCAGATGAGCTGGACGAAGTGTCCAGGGACAGGGAAGACTGGGCTACCCTGCCTAGGCTACTGCCCTTGGATCCTGACTTGGATAAGCAGAGGAAAATTGATGGATGGATGAATTTACTGGCTCTTAGACATATCAGTAACTGGACAAGGTAGAATAAGGCAGAAATATATTCTTAAAAATACCCCAAACAAAAATATCTCAACAATGCAGTCCATATACTTGTCCTTAAATCTGCTTTTGTGTCTATCTCCTCTGTTGCACCAGATTTTTCAAAAGGTTTAAGTATTTACATCAAGCTTGCAAACTAGCCTGGGACTTGTTTAAGCCTCAGAGTGGGAAGAAGAGTGACTTCATAGACAGAAATGAAGACAGATGAGAAATATGGAGACAAGTAAACATGACAGAAAGAGCAGAATGGATGGATATAAAGAGAGAGGGATTCCACTTTCACCGTACTGTATATCTCCATCACTTTTCTCCCTCCATCTGGAGATGCAGAGGGAGCAAAAGATGTGTGTTTGCCCTTGCAGGTTGTAATGAAGCTGTGGAAGGATAGATGACTCACTTTAACACAGGCAGAGGAACACACTTTCAGACATCACTCAGCTGACCTGAGTGTGTTTAAGCCCATATGTGTGTGTGTAGGAACATTGAATACCTGTGACAACAAAGACTGATGCTGATTATATAGGAGACTGGATGAAGTGATAAAGGTGTCACTAAGGAGACAGAGATGCAGAAAGAGTGTATGTGGTATCTGCATTAACATGTGCATTGTGCTCCTGCTTGTGTGTTCTGCATGCTCCAGTGTCTGTTGTGCATCTGCAAGTGTTAGCACATAAATCCAAAACTGAGCTTCCAAGTGTGCGCTTTTCTGTGTGTGTGTTTATTAATACATATTTTACATTTTGCAGTGTTTTGGGAAAGTATCAATTGAAGCACACACCTGCAAATGTGTAGAATATATGCACGTATGTCAGACCATAAGAAAGACTGCATCATGGGGAGACGAATAGAGGCGTCATCGCTCTGTTAGAGGGCTTGGCGCCACCTCAGCAATTCTGCAGCTCAGCCAAGGACTCCTGCACAGTCTGTCCATCCATCTCTACGATTTTTAGGGAGGAGAAGGCGAGAAGAGGGTAGAAAGTAAGAGAGGGGAAAAAAAGGAAGGTAGATGAAGGAATGACTGCTTCCAAACTTTTTCTGACAACATACCACAGTATAAATCTGCTTGTATGGCTGCCAAAAAAGCTTCATTCCTCCTATATGACCCGATCATGGTTCACCTTAATGTTTTGGGCTTTGCAGCTGCCAGAATTACTGAGCTATTAGCTCGTCTTTCTCTGTGGAAAAATTAGCTCCTCTCATCCATGGGCCTTTTTACTTCATTTGGCTGTCTGTGGTAGTTACTGAGAGCTTCATCTTAAGAGAACTCTTTTTAACTACATACAGGGGCTGGTTCCATAAAATCATGTTTAGATTAATGGCTAAAAGCAGAAATGTAGATATGCATTCTTTTTGGGAGATTTATGAAGTGTACACATGATGCACATAATGCTTTATATATATATATATATATATATGTATATATATATATATGTAAATCTGAATCATCTTTGAAGATGTGTATGAACCTCATATCCTTCACTGTGATTGATTGTAAATAGTTCATCAATATATCATTAGTGAAGAAAAACACTGGTTTTGCCATATGTTCTTTTAGATGGCTAATAAAAATAACCATTTACGACACCAACTTAAAAAAATGACATGCCTCCTGAAGTTCACTCTTTTATTTTCAGTGCAGTCTTTTAATGATGTGTGTGTAGGTATTAAAAAGGTGTATGTAAAACTGTTGAATTTGAATTTTGACATTTTTTTGTGCATCATATTTTTGTAAATCTTCAGCTTTTTCAGTAAATCTGATCCTTTCTCCTTGGCTGATGTTTCTATGCCTGCTTTTGTTTAATATGATTGCTGTTGAATCATAAGACTGTTGTTAAATCTACCAGCAGTGAGCTGTGGCTTTGGCTCTTGGAACATTTACTTGTGTTACTGATTAATCTCAGACTCGATGAACAGCACCTGCCTCAGGGGATAAAGTGTCATTGATTTTCACAGACATCACTAAAGATTTTTTTGTTAACTGAAAATAGTTACTTGAGAAGGATATGGCGAGTTGAAGATGACTTTTTGAGTAAGAGGACATTTGTTTTTTGTTTTTGTTTTTGGCCAATTACATTATTTGCCATGAATCATTTAGTTACATCAGAGACTCTCATACTGGTCAATACCTTTTCTGTTTTCTCCTCAGGTCTGGCAGCTTGGTATTTATTGAATAAGGACAAAAGTGCAGTAAAGAGTACTTAGCAGAGAACAGCACTGAGTCAAGTGCTGTCTGGCTTTTTACAACCCCAATTCAGATGAAGTTCTTTCCTCAGATTTATTTCTTTGCAGACAGTAAAAGTGAAATGGCTTTATTTAACTTCATTTAATTTGTTACTATACATACTTTATAATGTTGCCATAGGTAACACTCAGAAGATGTTCTGGCATTTCAGTATTTTTTTGTCCAAGTCTTCCCAGTAAACTTGTCTTCAGAGGTGTGACAGTATGGGGCCATTATTGTCGCATTTTCGTTTTAAAATTCTCTGCACATTCTCCATGGGACAGGTCGGGACTACAAGCAGTTGTCCAGTAGCACCCATACCATCATCCTCCTCCGGCAAGCCTTTGTAATGTGTGCAGAATGTGGTTTTGTATTGTCTTCCTGAAATATTCATGGATGTCCCTGGAAAATGAGTTCTCTAAAGACAGCTTATGTTGCTGCCATGTTTTTTACTTCAGATTTGGATTTGGGAAAAAAGTTCTTCAGAGATGCCAAAATGTCAAAGACTCTTAAGAAAAGGTACACTCTGGAAACTGGCAGTGAGTAGAAGAAGCAAACAGAGGTGAGCAACCAGTTGTAGGTGCAACCCAAAATGTTTTTTTTTTTTTTTTTACTTCTGTTGTACAGTCTGGCAGTCTTCATTTTCTTTTTAAAATCACATTACAGACAGACTTGTGTTGGCATGCATGATCTTTGTAATATTAGTTGCTATTGCAGGAATCTACAACCTTGGTGAAAATGAAGACCTTATTGAAACTCTGTCATCCATAGGGTTTCTTTGATGTTAAATACCTGTGGCTCATCGACTGTCGACACATGCATCATGTTTGCAGTGCTGTCAGTCTGAATTTGAAGAGTGTTACTCACAACTCCTCAGATGTCACGTTCACTCTGTGTGTCAGACTCTGTTCCTCCTGTCATTCAGCCTTGTATGTCAGTGAAAAAGAGCAAAATATTGAACTTAAAATGATTTCATCATGTAGAAAGTTACAGCCAAAGCGGCTTGACATGCATAGCACACAAGTGAACAGCACAAAGCTAAAGTCAGCTAAAAAGTTTTCATCCTTATTTATATTGCTAAAGAACCACAAAAGAGTCATTTTACTTACTTTCTAATCTTTACTCAAAAACTCACTGGGTCTTTTAGATCGTGCAGCGTAAGTTGTCTTTTTTTGTGTGCTGTGGAGAGGAATCTGTTTGGTTTACTGCTCCCTCTGCTCCCCGCTCACTTTGCTGTTATTGGTTGCCCTCATAAACCAACTGAGGTGTTTCTAAGGGGAGCTGGGTTGATTCCATGTGGGGATGGATACATGGTCTGAGTTGATCTCTGCTCGGAGTTTAGAGGAAATGCCGATGCAATTGATGCGTGTATAAGCAAAAAGTTGTTTTAACAAAAAAAAAAAAAAAAAAAAAAAATCTCTGAATGCTCCTGGTATGACCGCCCTTTCAAAACTTTTATTTATTGCTTAATCAATCGTGCACCACTTGAAATGACTTCTAGACAGCCTGAAAATTGCTTATATGAAAGTTTAAGGCAATTTTGATCCTTTGAAAGTCAAGAACAGAATATGTGCTTTAAAAAATTTCAGAGGTCACAAGTAGGAGTTGGGAAGAAAAGGACAAGGCAGTTTTCTTTTATAAGAACTAAATTTATTTGCATGCGGGAGTGTGTCGATGAAGCAAACCACGTTTAACAGGTAGCCTGCGGAAATGTCATTTTCTAAATCTGTGTGAATGTAAAAGAGGAATCATTGTGGATGTGACTGACTGGATAAGCATTTTATCTGTTTCATTTGAAGTCTGTGTGCTTCCTCTACTGTGAAATAGGTATGTTTGTCTTCCTTGACTCAAAAAAAAGAAAAAAGTTCTTTCATTGGATCTGGTTTCCCTGGAGCGGCATTAGAGCTTGCATTCTCCATCATCTTGGAATCATGTAGGAAGAAGAAAAAAAAAACAGAAGAAAACTCTAGTAAGAACCGTTTTTTTGGTTTAGTTTTTTTTTTTTTGGAAAATAAATTGCATTTAGTCCAACACATGGTGGTACTGTTGATAGGTTCAGTGCTTCACCTCATGGTAATTTTGGCCATTTTGCAACAAAAAGATTAAGGCTGATCTTGATATTCAACTTTATAAACATCCTCAGATAAGGAAGTTGAATCACTGGTGATTTTTAAAACCTCAATGAAATTACAACCAAAATTCAGATTTCAATATGATTTGTTTTGTGCTTCTTCTAAATTAAATGTTTAACAGGTCTGCTTGATATCAGCCAGCGTCAGCTCAGCTGCCCAGTGGGAGCATGAGTCATGAGTTTGTGAATGTGTGAGAACTATTTCTCTCACACATGCCGCCCAGAAATATGTCAGTTTGCTGATTTGTTGGAAGTGACACTTTTTGGACTCATTAATTCATGCTCATGAATTTTCAATAGTGTGTCATATTATGGTGGCATAATGCCTTATAAAGCACACACATAACACTGTAAGGAAAACAGTTGTAATCTGTATATTTTAAAATTCATGCTACTTCTAATTGTGGCTGTTTTTGCATCTGTGCTTAAGTGTAACTCTTTTTTTTAGTTTGTTGTTTTGCAGCTTTGACTCCCCTGAGTCGTATATAACTTAACAGTGATGGAGGTAATGAACCATTGTTAACTGCAGCTAGACAGCTGGAAACTCTTTACTTTCCCTTCTCAGTGTGACAAGTGTGAGGTGGTGAAATATAGATGGTACCTCAAAATGTCAGGCTATCCTTTTGAGGTTTTAAGAAGTTTTAGGACTCCCCAAATACTTTTGTTCACATGACGCAATTAACTTGTCAGCTGAACTTGTTTATAATTATGTTTAGTGACATGTAAACCAATAAATGCATTCTTATTAAAGTTTTTAATGTTTATTTTGTATTGATAGTTCATGTAAAATCATTGTATATTTACTTTTGAGGCAATTTGAAGGCTTCAGTCTTTTTGAACTTTCTCCCAGACTGATACATGTCAACTCTGTCAAGGGGGAAAAAAAAAAGCAACACTCTCATCAACTTGTCAGCTCCATGTAATTGTCACTGAAAAATATGAACTCATTAACACTGCAGATTTCCGCAGAAGACTTTAATGTGTTTGCTTGTGATATCGGTATTAAAACACTGATTATGTCATCCTGTAAATTCTTTTTAAAGTGCTGAACAATTAATGCTAACTCTGATGCTAACACTAACCTCAGCCTTTGTTAAAGTATTGATGGCGTCTCCTCATTCTGCCTATTACCCATATCACCGAATATTATGGTTTTAAAAGTCACAGTTTCAGCAGAGAGCAGCACAACCTCTCCTCATCTAGTGGCACAAAGTGTGAACATTAGTTGGGGTTCATGGTGGTCTGGAGAGTCCAAAAAAACAACAGTAGGAGAACTATTTGGCTACCGAAAGTGCCTGGACGGACAGAACGGCACTTTCTGTGAGTGCGTTATTTAGTTTATCCCATGTCTATACCTGATTCCTTCCCAACATTGTGCGTGACTCTTCAGTTTCACACACCCACACGTGCGTGTGAGTGTGTGTGTGTGTGTGTATATATATATATATATATATATGTATATATATATGTGTGTGTATATATATATGTGTGTGTATGTGTGTGTATATATATATATATGTGTAT